>VXBO01005786.1:126530-142318 GCA_013400135.1 Rhinoptilus africanus
GGGTTGGAGGTTTTGATTTGTTTTGTTTTTTACACAGACGAAATACGTTACTAGCTAATGGTGAGCAGAACCTGTCTTGCCCACCAGGCAAACACGGGATGTGAAGGTTTGATGGTTTAGATTTTTATTTTAAAAATAGTCACCAGTATTACAGTCATCATTGAGTTTTAAGTAACAATCACAATGCTGTTGGTTTTCCTTCTACAAAAAAAATACTATTTTTGGTTCAAAAAGGAGAACGACCAAACAAAAAAGCCTGTTCCATATAGAGAAGCTGAAATTGATTAAATAAGCTCAAATTTTCACTGAAGACCATTTCTCATTTGAGAAAATAAACTGATTCCCAAGAGCTTTTGAAGAAAATATTCTGAAGCATTTTATTGCTTGCAGTCATTCTTTACCCCATCTTTATTATTTTTAGCATTCCAATTTGAAATATTTTAGAGAATGCAAAAATTTCCCCCGCCCCCCTCCCATTAATAAGCATTTTTATGAAGACTAGCTGTCTGAGTGACTCCAAAAGCATCAGCTGATCCTATACAGCATAGACACTGTTAGTTTAAAGTAAGCTTTGTGGTATAGTTGCGAAGTTAGCACGCTTGAAATCAGAAAGCAAGTTTAACAGCTACACAGCCAATCTGCACAGATGCAGCCAACAGCAAGTAACAAGACTGAATCAGTCTTCATCTTCTGCCCCAAAAGTGACTTAAACACCTTTGTAAAACCATTCTCACGTGTTAAACTTGGGCTTTGTAGACCCAGAATTCAAGATCTGAAAAGCATCACTTTTGAGGTAAGACTGGGCAAGGTAGCCTGTAGAAAGGCGCACTGTGTGGAGGAAACGATAAATTTAAATAAGCTGTAAAAAAAGTTACAAAGAAAGCAGTACCATTTCCATGCTGAACAGAACAAGCAGTAATAGGCTTGAACTAATGCTGAAAAAGCATTAGACTGGACCTCAGAAAAATCCTTTCAATGGAAAGACAAAAGATCACCCAAACTTATTTCCTGGGAACATTATAAAACCTCCAATCTGAGAGGTCTTTCAGAGCAGGTCAAAGATCTGACAGAAGTTCACTGCCTTTGTGTGACTATGAAGGACGTTCTCAGATCTTTTTTGAACCCAGTTTTCAATGATTTTATGAGACATCTACCTAAGATGACAAAACTCTAAAAGGAAGAAAATTCCCATTAACAGTGATAGCTGAAAGCAAGACTAAAAAAGGCAGAACAAATGTACATTGTAAAGACCATTTTTGTTGTCTGTCATCAATGAATTTTAAACACCAAGTTGATTCTACTAATATAATGTTCCCCTTATGGAAATTGCAGATTCAGTATTAATCAGAGATACTCAAGAGAAATGTCTATTATAATGCCTGCTATCAAGACATGTTCTCATAGTGCTGGTCTTCAAAATCCCTCCTCTGATTCAATGCACACGGTTATTCATAATATACTGTGGCACCAATACCCATGATTTTCAATAAATGCATAACAAAAATGAGAGTTCACATTTGGACTCTGAAACAGCGCAGTGGAAAGGGGTCCCAGAGTGGCCTTAAAGACACCAAAAATCTGGAGTGTTTCTGGCTGTGTTTTCATTACTCAATAATTTGTAACTTTTTCTCAAACTATTTTCATACAAGACCTACAAATCTTCGCAAATCAGAAATTTATTTTATACCATAAACTCACGGTTAGCTCGGCTCTTGTTTCTTATTTTTTTTTTCCTCTCTATTCCTTTGTGCAGGAACATGGTCCTCTGTGGTTTCAAATTCAAAGAAACCAAAAGCCCTGGGGTTGGTTTGTTTTTAGTTGAAAGAGGACACAATAACAAGCTTCTACCTTTGAATTTCCCACAGGTCCAATTTTAATTTGAAGGAGAAAATGAAAAAAAGCAGGGAGGAAAGCATCTGAAAAGAAATAGAAAAATGCTAGATATTTTAAAATTATCTGACTGATTCTATCCTGCAGAAACTGGAATAAAATGTATAACATAAGTAAAACCATATCAAACCTCTGGAGCTTGCTTCTATTTTCTGCAATTCAAAGTAAAAAATTTCTCAGAGAAGCTCACTTCAAGTCCTCACTCCCCTAAAATTACTGATTATTTTTTCCTTTGCCTTCATATTGGACAACTTTAATATCAAATTTCTGATTTTCGGGCCATAAGGCAGTAAAAGATAACAGGTCATCACTAAGTCTAATGATCTTAACTACTGTTCTTCAAGTCGCTTCTTTATGCACAAAATGGAGACGGAAGACTTGTTAGCTACACATAACCTGATTTGCAGAAGTCACTTGTAACTGCAGTTGCCATGACTGAGCAGAGCAGAGAAGCATAGGGAAAGAAAAGTGTAGGCAATTGTAACATTTATCAGTTTGTTTAAACCAATTATTCAAAATATATTCTAATAGAACACACAATGGAAATTTCATTCAATTCTAGTATTCCTACTGAAATCAGTCTGGGACATACTTAAGTACACGTAAGACCAGTTATAAATGCTTAACTTTCAGAAGTGAACAGGATCTTAAGTTTCAGGTGACAACAAACCCTATTTAGAAGTTGTTCTGATAATTACAAAGTGAAGTATAAACTATAAAATCATATATAGTCATACCATAGCCTGAAACAAATCTTCCTTGTGCAACAGCCATAACATTACATTCAATAGCACTTATCAGAATTTTTTTTCTGAAATATTCTATATTTTTTTGTGTGTTTCTCTATTTTTGCAGGATGCAAAGTCCTTTAAATACTTAATTTCATACACTGAGTGCCTAGCAAGGCGCTGTAAATATATAAATTATGTCTATATATTATACTTATTTAGATAAATATACTAAAATACATAAATGAATATATAAATAACCCTTTAACAACATTCATAGAATCATTGGGTTGAAAGGGACCTCGAAAGATCATCTAGTCCAACCCCCCTGCCAGAGCAGGGTCACCTAGAGCACATCACCCAGGAACGCGTCCAGGCGGGTTTTGAATGTCTCCAGTGAAGGAGAATTCTGCCCTAGACTATACCAGACATTGTATCTGAAAGATAAGTAATTGAAAAGTCTCTGAAGAAAGATGTTCTTAATGGTTTTCTGTCTCTAAATTGCTACTGTGGATTGAACTTGCTTGAATAATATCAATATTTAAGGGAAAAAACAATGAACTTACTTCCTGATTTACTAGAACACTATCCCTGTATACTCCAAAACTATAATCCCTTCAAATCTCACTTTTTCCCCATCACAGCAGTGCATCTAAACGACATCGTAAACCTGTGGTGCCACCTAGGAAAGAGCTATCAACAGGAAGAAAGAGGATCTCAAGTCTCCAACCCTGTTGAACAAAATTTCTTTTTCTTACAAATTTTGAAGAAATTCACAGGTAGGTGCTTTTTAAGTTTTGAAACATCTGTGCTGTTTCCATGAGTTGCAACTGCAGAAAAGTTAGAAGAGACAGTGTTTAAAGGCAGTACCACATCTCGCCCCTCTGTTCTTTCAACAAGCTTGATGTCAGGCAAAAATGCTATCCCCAACTGTTCACTAATAATAATCTCCCGTGGTGTCCACCATAATAATCCAAGACTGCAAAACAGGAAAATGTCATTTATACCAGAGGCTTGCCCTTCAGAAGTCATTCCAGAGGTAACTTGTGACTTTTGCATTCCTTTGTAATATATCCTTTATATTTTAATAATGCAATTAACAAGATACCATTGGCACATTGTAACTATCATAAGCAGTCTGAAGTTTGACCTCAAATTTGTATGCTGATTCAATTAGGAGTTATTACTCTAGGCTTCTGACACTAGCCTTCTTCAACGGCATAATTTTTGTAAAAATGGTAGTTTGCTGCCTAACAAAGTGTCTGATAAGACACAAATATAGCCCAAGAGATGTTTCATTATAACCTTCTGGAGATACCTCCGAATGCCACTGTTGGCAGGTTGCTTGAAGAGTTCATCCCTGCCTGTGCTGGGATAACTTCAGGGAACTAGTCTGAAATTGAAACAGTGCATTCACTCCTAAAGACTACAGTAATGGGTACAGGATAAGAATCAGGATATTTATCTCTTTAACCTAACTCATCTAACCTTAGATACCTCGGTTTTCATAACAGTACAGAATACACACATTTTTGCCTCACTTCTCTTCCTATTTGAGACAGTAGGAAGGGATTTGCACAGTGAGGGACAGAGTAAACAGGTGTTTTTGTTTGTTCTTCTCATTTAGATTAATCTAGAGTACTGGTGGATTACAGTTCTGGTAGTTAGCATTTTTATATAGTTGGCATTTGTTTCTATTGAAATGACTCAATTGTCCAGAGTTTATTTCTTCTCCTAGTGAGATTTTTTCCCAGCGGATCTTCTGGGAGAATGTCTGCAGATAGGATTAGATTGGAAATGTTATTGCTTTCAGTGTACTTAAGACACTGGCAAGGATGAGAATTCAAATGAGAGATTTCAGATGTCTGTATCACGCACTTCACAAATTCCTTCTTGCCTAAGGGAACAACTAAGAACAACAGCAACAAAAACCTTAACTCATTTCCCCTAACTCATTTCCAAGTTAATTTAAAAGCAGAATTTGATGGCAGAATATTTGCATACATTAACTTCAAACCAGATGCAATATATGTCATCAATATTTGTACCCATACTTTTAAAGGTTTTCTTCTCTACAAACATGTTGTGTGAACTACTAAAAGCTATACAATCCTTTTTTCACTGGCAGGTTTTGTAAAGCAAGGGGGAAAAAAAAAGAATTCTTGTAAATTGATGGAATATTCTGTTGCAGGGGAAGGACTTCCCCATTTTGTATTTTTCCAATTTTCAGAATGTGCCTTTTCATCTTGTATTTGGTTTCAGAGAGCATGTACTGAGTAATAGCTTTCTGTAGGTCACGTAACTTTAGTTTCCTTTATAACTAGGAAACAGGAGGCAGTTTAGAGGCACTTTCTTCCATTAACAGATCAACTTTCTTCATGGAATTTTGTATTTTATAGAGAATGGATCTGAGTCACTTCTACCAGTAGAGGTGTGCTATGCAATCAAGATGCCTTGCTAACCTATAATCACAAGACACAGTTTCAACAACATGTGTAGACACAAGAAAAGGTGGTGATAAAAACTGAAGGTTCCACGAGCTTAAAGTATTCTTGCTAGTGAGACGTGAATAAATGCTAGCACAGCATTGCTTCCTAATCTCCCATTTAAGTGCCAAATCAAGCAATCCAAGAATTATTAGCAGCCTCAAGAAAAAGCTATCTCAGCTGCTGAGCTGGCAACTACATTTCCCACTTCTCTCTGCTGAAATTCAAGGTTGTAGCCCAATCTTACTTCAACCAAGTGAAGGGAACTTGCCAAACGTAAAGGGAGCTGAACTGGGGCTTTCTTTTCCAGTGCTCCCACAGAGATGGTAGTTTACTTAAAGCGCTTCCAGACATATTTTTGTTTCACACACCCTACTGGTTGTTCTTTGAAATGATACTTCTTTTACATTTGGGAAATAACTGAGTACACACATAAATGAGGGAAAATTAACACTGTTTGATTTGACAGCTACTATCTATGAATTAAAAACATTTGGCTTAAAAAATAAAAAAAGTAGGCAGGAGTACATGCTAAGCCTGTAACTATGTTGTCCCCCATGCTTTCTTAACTGAAAATGGACTTACAGTAGTTTGTTAGTATTCTGTGAAAGAGAAATTAATTCCACAGTTTTTCATTCCTCTATGCTGACATAAGTTTAAAATATGTCAATTCTCTTAAGCTTCAACATTAATTTTGGATGCACAGGTATACAGTTACAATTTCTCCTTTATTTCTTCTCCCTCAAACTCTTTCAAGAATATTAATTTGAATAAGCATTTCAAACAAGATGAAATGGATTACGATTTTTATTGTATCTTTATGGATATTTGCTTAAATCAAATAAATCACAGGTGAATTAACTTAAATTAGTGTATAATTCAAATATCTTGTCATGCACTTTATGTCTACAGTATTGTGGAAAAGTGCATCTTCATCATAACCTGAAGCTGGAGTGTAAATTTCATGACTTCAGAAGATACAAATGGAACAAGGAAATTAATCCTGTTTAGTAATCAAAGTTTTTCAAAGGGAAGTAATTAGAAAATCTGTCTTTTTTCAGGTGCTCATCAGAAAGCAAATGAAACCTGAAATACTACGAATCCAGACTATAGCATCTCAATATAAACTTAAAACTATCGCTAAATACAAAGCTTTATTTTATTCTGTATTTATTTTCACCATTATATTAATTTATCCTGCCTCAATTAATAAGACTAATGCAAACTTGCTTTCAGAAAGTGTTTAAGAAGAATAAATACGTAATAGATGTTTTGCCAGTGATTTCTCTGGTGCATAAAGCTGCTTGATGGAATGATACTATATGAACAGCAAAAACAGTAATAAATACCGATTTATTGCAGCACTCAAAAACTTAAGCATGTGCTGAATTTTTGTAAATACATCAAGGGAAATGTCTGTCATGAAGTTTGAAATATAGACTGTTACACTGCTGCATTAAAATACCCAGTTTGGCAGATACTTGAAAGTAATTAAACTTTGTAAGACTTTTCAATTTGCATATATATATATTTCAAGCTGAAAGTATATTCTACTGCAAAGTTACAGAAGATTGAAGAAGGTATCTGTTAAATGCAATAATCTAGGGGAAAAATCTGTAAATAAAAACCACTGTAAAATGGAGTGTTGAGACTGTGAAAATTAATCAACAATTAAAGTACTTTGACAAGAAGCTTTCTCAAGAGCCTCTATCTTCTGAATGTTAAATTATGAAAGCATGAATCAGGTGTTATGTTTAGTGTGCATATCATAGAATATGTTCTTGCGCTATTTCACCAGGGGAGAATGTTAAAAGACTCAATCTTTAAATGTAAAAAACCTGTTTGTTATTTACTGAATTCTTATACCAATATCAGACTCGAAGGATTTTAATTTTAGAAAACTATTAGGAAAAAGAGCATGGATAACTGAAAGTTTAGTATTTGGACAAAATCAAGTAAAGTTTAGTATTCAGGCAGAATCATTTAGTTTTGACTCTAATTACATGATTCTAATTAACGAGATCAAATCTTCTGTGTTTAGTACAGAAAATTTCAGACCAAATGTTAAAAAACATATAAGATCAGGTAATACCAAAAAAAACTTATGATACCCTAGGCAACAAGTACAAGTCCTACAGATGTCTTGGGCTTCACACCATTTCATTTTGAGGTTTAGAAACCATTTTTCTAAACAGTTCATATCTAAAAAGGTTTAAAAGGATAAAACGGGTAAGTGACAGCAAAGTGATGCAACCTCGTCAAGTACTTTCAAGGGGCAGGAGATCGAAAGAGAATGCACAGAACTGGTTTGGGTTTTGAGGGTGTTTTTTGTTTGGATTTTTTTGTATGAAGGAAAAGAAGTATCTAAAACTAGTCAAGAAAAGCATGAGGTTTTCCAATAAAAAAGGGAAAAGTAGTCAAATTGCAGATTTGCTATTAATCTTACTTAAAGAAATAAAGGCTTTACAGGTTTACTAGCCTTGCCTCGAGTGCTAGCAAACAACTACGAATGTAGCCGAGCCGATTCTACCCTTGGGATGTGCAGTCCATGTAACAGACTCCTTGGCCAGAATTTCTGCTTCCTGACTTCTTACAGGTCTGCATTTTGAAAAGTATCAGAGTCACAATGCATTAGGCGCACAGGCTATTTCATTTGAGCTAACAGAAACAAATGCATTCCTGAAGGCAACCATGAGTTGTAAAAGCACTGCTGAATAAGCAGGTGATGTAATAATAATGCAATGTCATATCTATATTAAAATACAGTTGCTTAACAACAGGTCGGAGATACCTAATGTGATATTTCAAGTTCACCTCAGCTTTTCTAAAGTAAACATGAAAGTAAATATGGCAGCATTTCCAGCTAATGACGTGTGCAACTATGCAAATATAATCTAGGTATGTGCTACAGCTATGCTCATAAGCCAATAATTTTCATCACAGGAGGTCCGTTGATTGCCCTTGACGTGGAAAGTAATCCCAAATTTTAAGTAAAGCTTTCTTCCTCCTTTAAACTCTTGTAGTTTTATGTTATGTTGTCAGCTTAATACAATGGATTATTTTTGACGAAACTAACCTTGTTATATTGTGACATCAACAAAATGTTTTATTTATTCAATGCTATTCAAATAGCAAATAATTCTCTGTGTTTGCTTTACTTACACATTGGACGTACTCTGGAAAAGTGTCGATGAAATCCAAAATGGGGGGAACACACAAAATGGAGTAGCTGGCATTTTAAAACACCTAGGTCAGACTGCAAAAGCCTAGATAACAAGCCGCATAACTAAAACAGGGAAATGGTCTTGCCTTTTTAGATTTTAACTGACGGTTAAGTGCATGTATCATAAGCCAGAGCTGTTCTTAAGTCCAGCCTATTTGATCCCTTTCTCCTGCTTTTACTGACAGCAAGGGCTATGCCTGGATTACAGTTGCTACTATGCAGAAGACTCACAACTAAACCTGACAGTATATAAACATTTATCCAAATAGGACTTTCATTAAATGGGAATTCAATCCTTCTGGTCTCACGACAGATTTTAAACAAAGCTGAGCAACGTTGGTATAAATTTTTAATTAACTAAGTGTGAAAATGGGAAGTTTTATGCATTAAAAAGAGCAAGATCATCAAGCAGAAAATTCATCAGAACAAGATGAATGCATCCAAACTAGATTGTCCTATGAAGTCTGAAAACTCTGGGATGGTAACCACAGTAGCGCTCTTTGGATGCATATGTACAACCTGCTGTAATCTGGTTAACTGTGAATGATGTTTTGTTTACCGTGCATTTGTGAGTCTATGCTTTCACCCTCTGTTCTCAGAAAACTTATTCAGGTTTTATACTGCTTGCTTCATGAAGGAGAGATGAAGGACACAAATAAAGGACAGAAGGAATATCTCATCCAACATACTCAGATCTATAAAGAGTATACTAGAGTTCATTGCCAACCCCAAGATTTCCAGTACATAGACAATAGTCTTAATGGCTTCTTTCAGGAGAGAAATTTAACAGTGCAATCCTCTTTGCCCCTCAGAAGTTTTAGCCACTCATTCCATTCAGTATTTTCCAGTACTAAATGGGTAATCAGAGGAAAATAAATAGACTGAAAAGAAAAAAAAAAAAAAGATAAATGTAGAAGGTTTCACACAAAAAAACCCACCTCAACCCCAAAGACACAGAGTGACTTGAGATAGGGTCTTTGGAATAAAATTGTACAGACAAAACTTAAAACTTTTTAAAGCCCACATTATATAATACCCAGCTGAATGCCAATGTGTCAGTGTTGACTGTGTACTTGATTTGTTTTATGTAAATAACAACTAAAAGCACCCCCACCATTTAGCTTAAATTCTCGAGAAGGCAACAGGGAAAAAAATTCAGCATATGGAGAAGCTAAATATGAATTTTCCCTACTGTTGACCTACCCTATCCTTAAAACAAGCTTGTTTTAAACCATTCACAAAAATAAATACTGAAGTCACACCTTTAAAATAGCACAAACAATATCCACTGTATCCTGTTATCTAACCATGCAGGAGAACTCCGTCAGTTCACATCCCCAGACAAATTTTCACCAAGAGAAAGCAAGTAAAACGTAGAAGTTGAAACAAAAATGGAATTGTACAATTTGAAACTACAACCATTTCTATACTTTTTTCCTCTGGTTGTCAACTAAGCTAAAAAAAAATAAAAATCCCATGACTTCAGGACACCTCCTCTGTAGGTGGATCAGAATGGAAGATGCATGATCAGGGCTACTTCAGACCTCCTCATTTACTCTAAGTGGTCTCCTGCAACATGGCCTCCCACTTGCCCTTTACCAAGGGTGCATGCTAGTCCCGCTCTCCACAATTACAGGTTCAAACTACACAAGGCATGTATCTCACAAAACAGAAAAGAAAAAGTCATAAAGCCAGTGCTCTACAACATACAGCTCCCAATGTCATTACTGACTGCTGGAATTTGATGTGTCCTCATCTCCTCCTATTGTCCAACAAAAGCATTACAAATTTTGTCAACTCTGAAAGGTGCTTGAGTCACCAGTTGAGACTCTCTGCACTGACAGTACGGCTCGTAAGGATAGAGAAGAGGTCCAGGATGTAACTCAAATATTTAGTAATTGCTATCTAATCTTTTTTCTTTTTTGTTTTTTTTTGCTTTAACAATCAGTAGCGTATTTATCCTTAAGCTTGTGCACACAACAAGACCAACTGCAAAACTGCCTAAGCTTATAATCTACTAACACTCTTTAAATCTGACAAAGTGGGTCGAAAGTTTTTTGCTACATCAAAGTCTTCTATCTGCAGCTGGTCCACATGGCAAATTCCCTTTTCAGTAAATTGGTGCTCTGTTCCCAGAACAGATGCAAAATCAAACTCCCAATGAGAATACACAATGCAGCCTGATTCTAAGAACAAAGTATCATTTCATTCCCTAAGTCTTCATAATTCTGTATTCAAATGATTCTTTTAATTGCAATGGGAATTCCATAACCCTTTCACTCTCAGGGAAAGTTACCTTGCTTTTTTGTTAGAGGACAAATACAGTACATCAATATTGTATTTTTCTATACGTGTACTTTCTAGCTGCTATTTCAAAGCATGATTCTAGGCTACAGATAGAAAAAACCTGCATCCCACTCACTATAGCACTGGCCCTGACAAAGAGGCATAGAGTCTATTACCAACGTCAAGATACAGAATTTGAAGGTCAAATTAAAAGGTTTCTCTCCATTAATGACATACATACCAGTATCATAAAAGTAATTCTGAACTGAACGAACTGCTGCTTGCAGTGCTGAAGGTTCTTAGAGAATTAAACAAAGCATTGTAACTAGTGTAATCACCCTTTAAATTCTAAAATCTGTCTTCTCTTGCTATATGAATTTTCATTGCCTCATACATGTCTTTTTGTGTTGCACACTTCAAAGTACCCACTGAAATAAGCAGCTGTTTAATTCCCAGAGAACGTCTCAATACCTGAAACTTGTACAAGCAATGCAAATGTGCTACATACAGGAGCTAACAGATTCACAAATGATACCCGGATTTCCCTATGGAAGAATTACACTAGAGAAGGTGATGAAAAGAAAAAAATTCAATCTGCTGGAAAGAATAAAAACTCAACACTCTGGCTTGCTTAGTTACAGGGAAAAGCTTGTACAGAAAAGCTTCTAACCATTAGTCAAACTGCAGCATCAGAATCACAGCAAAGAACAGGAACTTGGCAAAAGCAGACAACAGGAAAGATCTTGAAAGTCAACCCCCCCAGAAAAGACATCTCTTATGAGACATACTCCTGGAGATATTTAGAAGTTTAATCCATACAGTTTACAAAAAAAGTCTATTCAAAGAAATTACCTAATAAATTTACCAGACTAATTAAAAGTCATTCAGGAAAGCCTCTGAGTATCTCAGGTGCTTTTTATTGTATATATTAGAGATAGCTATATTTGTAGATGTTCAGTTTAGAATTTGGGCATATAAGTGTATTGGATATACCTTCTGTATGCCAAATACAGTATCTTAGGAGTAGATTAAAAAAACAAAAGTAGGGGTTTTAATTTTTGACCACTTCTGTTTAAAAGACCGCTTGAATAATTCAGAATTTTTTTTATTCTCATCTTTAGGCAGATGTTACAGCATTCCTTCTGCATATCGCTCCCTTTCACTGGCCGCTACATCTAGAATAACTGTATTTGGTGATCTGGTTTTCTTTTCTGGTAGTCTTTTAAATACATTCAACGTGGTCATAGACATGAACAGAAGTTCAGGAGAATAAAACTGTACAACAGCTATATAGCAGGTTCAGCTGGCTATTACAGTCCATTTTATCTTTCAATAATTAAACTTTTAAAACCTTCATTCTTATAACTACTAACTGAATAACTCTTCCTGTCTCTCAATGAACAATGCATACCACTATTGTCAAAGCTTTACCTTGAGTACCGAAAATAAAGGAATGCTTCCCATATGTAGAGGAACATAAGATTTTAAAACGTAAAGAAGAAAACAAAACATTAATCCTCACTCGTTTATATGATTAGAAAATAGAATACTGAAGATTCTTCTTATCTGTAAAAGTAATCAAAATGTTACTTTTTCTATTCCTGTATTTGTATTGACAAATACTACAGACTAGTAAAAAAAGAAAACATCCTGTGAGGGATCCAATCAATTTGGAGACAAATTACATTACTTTGTAACATTTTAAGTCTGAATGTTTATTTTTTCTAATGCTGTTTCCCTTGGTCAGAAGGCTTTTTTTGCAACTTCTTCGCAAATGACTTACCGGCAGTGTTTATGTGATCCTGTTAAGGTTTCAATCACAAAGCATTCCCCTTCATTGAGACAATATGCAAGATCCTTGTCTTTGCATGGCTTAAAGTGCTCAGATCGCTCAGTGGAATACGTTGTAGTATCTACAGAGAAAACAAAAAAAGGAAAGAAATGCTGTAAGGCTAAATATTGAATGTTCTTGAAGTATTTCTTAAATGAATTTGATCAAATTGGTCTCAATAACATCAACTGATCAAGACAGACTAAATAACAGAGAGCAAAAGCACAGGGCAAGCAGACTTCAAAGTGTCCACAATATAATTTCCAATCAAGCTTCTTAAAAAGCTTCACAAAGCTGCTGCAAAGTTGAGTATAATTTCAACCACTTCCAATTTCCAAAGTTTCCCTTCTAAAGTATAAATACACCTATTTAGTAATCTTTAATCTAAACAACATTGTTTCAAATACAATGCACAATTACTTTTATGAAAAATTAGCAAAATTAGCATATTGGCTTTGCATGGCAAGGTTTTGGTAGTGGGGGCCTACACAGGCAGCTTCTGTGAGAAGCTGCTAGAAGCTTCCCCTGCGTCCAACAGAGCCACTGCCAGCTGGAACCAAGATGGACCGCCACTGGCCAAGGCCAAACCCATCAGCAGTGGTGGTAGCATCTCTGGGATAATGTATTTAAAAAGAAAAACACACCCAAATCAAACCCAAAACAACTGCGCAACACCAGCAGCAGTCAGGAGAGAGGAGTGAGAATACGCGAGATAAACAACTCTGCAGACACCAAGGCCAGTGCAGAAGGAGGTGAGGACGTGCTCCGGGTGCCGGAGCAGAGGCTCCCCTGCAGCCCGTGGTGAAGACCACAGTGAGACAGGCTGTCCCCCTGCAGCCCGCGGAGGTTACCGGTGGAGCAGATATCCACCTGCAGCCCAGGGAGGACCCCACAGTGGAGCAGGGGGATGCCTGAAGGAGGCTGTGACCCCGTGGGAAGCCCACACAGAAGCAGGGCTAGAAAACCCTCATAAAACCCACAACACCAAAAGAAAAAAACAAAGCCAAAAACCTATGGACCACAATAATCTGATTCACCAGTCACAAAAATTGACCTAGAATTTAAACACAAGCAATGCACTACAGATTGTTTCATTTCAGGTACATCATCTGTAGGTTTCTATAGGTCTGTTGAAACACCCCTGTAACACAGTTCCGAAAATGAATTACTGTTTGGACTGATGGCTATAACTTTGGAATACGTAGTTAGATAATGAGATTTGGAATAGGCTGACAGTATGTCAGGGTGAGCTATCATTCCTGTCTTCTAATATATTTCTTTAACCTTTCCAATCCAGTTGGATTAATCAACAATAAAATGAAATTTTCAGATGAAGATGTCGGACTGACAGATATTTTTATTTTCTTCACTAAGACAAGGATTTTTCTAATGAAGTATGATTTCCAAAGTACACAACAATTTCCATAGAGCCATGGCTCAATCTTCATATACAATCTTAATTCTCAAAGTTTAAATTCCTACTTGCTTTGCAGTAGGAATGTACACTAATACATCTTAAAAATATAAAAGAACATTTCATAATATACCACATAGACTATCACAGAGTATATGTTGTTGCCTGCTGTCAAAGGAACGAAGCTGGGCTCAACGCACATGGAACTCTGCAAACTCAGAATCATACAAACACATTAACTTGCTTTTTGCTCATAACTCGATGCAAAGTAAATATTCACTAAGTTAATACCAGAGTTGAAAACCAAAAGACTGAAATACAAGATACCTGTAAGTATGGTTCTGCAAGAAAATTCAGATAATTCCAAAAATATTCCAAAGTAACCTTCATCATTCTTAGGGTATTTTAAATTAAAATTAATTTTAAATTCATAGGGTATTTTAAACAGAGCTACAAGTTTCCCTTGCTATCCAGGAAGATTAATAAAATACATCTGAAAAGAATAAGAAAATCTACATATAATCTTTGTATACAACACTTTTTTTTTTTTCACCCAGAGAGAAAATATTTTAGAGTTCAAAGTTTTCAGTGGAGAGAAAAAAAGCCCTAGGAATGAACCACAACAGTCTCCCTTCGAATGTTTTGTCAGATTAAGAATGAAAGCTCCAAACAGCAGCATTTACAAAAAAGGTGCAGGCTACATAAAAATGACTATGTTTTTAATGACTGCAAGCGAACCCTGCAGTGAAATATATCTAACTGAATTCTGGAAACAATAGAAGATGTTGGTAAATGCAAAGAAGTGACGAGCACATCACTCTTGACATTTCAAGAATGATCAGGGTTTACGTAACAAAACCATCATCAGGTAGAAAAGGTAGCCCAGTTACCTTTTTAAGGTCAGTTTTACACAGGAGGACTTAAATCATCCTTTAAAATTTTCTTAGGAAAAAAAAAAACCAAACCCAAATATAAGCAACAGTAATCAGATATATCTTTCTATCCTTTTTAAATATGGAAAACAGAAGATAATATTATTTGAAAGCACTTGTGATAATTACAAAAGGTAACTAAAACTCAACTTGATACAGCTTTAGAGAACAGAACACTTATATTTGTCAGTCTGCTCTGAAGAAACAAGCCCTGCAAATACCTTTACGAAAGTAGTCGCGTTACATAGACAAAAGTAATCTGAGATGTCCCCAAAGGACAAGAGCAAAACTAAGGAGACAATGCAGTTTCACAAAGCGTGTCTTCGAGTTAGTGATGGACCGAATTCTCAGAGCAGAGTGTTTGAAGTGCAGGATGCTCCTCTTCTACCATAATTAACTCAAAAATACCTCGTCAAGGTCAGCATTTTAAAGTTTTAGATTAAATATATTCTTCAGAGGCTTTGTTCTCTTTTATTTTAATCACTTCTTTGTTCAGTATTATTCAAGATTTAATCAAGTCACAGCAGAAACTTTTGCCAATTCAGCAGTGTCAGAGCAGAGCTAAGACTGAGCACGTCGCATTTTATACTGGCAGAAGTGCCACTGAAGATACAGCTACAGCAGAGCCTAATTTATTTGAGTACTAATGAAAATTACACAAGTAATTGGACTTCTCTGCTGACATAAATTGTAAAGAAACTATGGTCTGCTGTTCCAGCAAGCCAGCCTTCCAGAACTGAGTTCCCGACACTTCCAGAGGAGTGAGGTGGTGCTCTGCCCACGCAGAGCAATAAGGGGCTGGAGTTGAAACGCTCCCTCCTCAAAGCCCCATCTGTTTTATTTATAAACAGGCATAAGTTGTGATACTTCATTTCCTCCACTTCCACATGATTTAGATCTTTTTTTACTTTGCTTTGAGTTCTGTCTCTGGTCTTTCAAATTAAGCACAATTTATGTTGAGAAGTACACAAAGATTTGTAACTCTTTTTTTTTTTTTT
>VXBO01005786.1:142331-189670 GCA_013400135.1 Rhinoptilus africanus
TAAATTAATCATCTCATTATAAGTAAGTTTTAAGTTATAGACCTTTCTGTCTTGGAAATACTCGTGCCAGTCTAGCCAGGTTGATGTACACGGAAACATCTGCCTGCGTACAGCTGATCTCTAGCCTGCAAAGATCAGACGTCTTAGCTACAAAGGTCATTCACTAACATTCAAAAGCTCAAAAGCTGTGTTACCGGTTGATATCCTAGATATCCCCAGAGCTGTTTGGCTTTTTCTGCTGGATACGCTCACATACAGGATATGCGAGTTCTCTGAAAAGTTGCAATCCTGCCGCTACTTCACGTAGCACTCACGATGAAACAAACGCTGTTCCAGCTTCATTAAATATTGAAAAAACAAAATGTAAAAACTTAGTCTAAACAGAACTACAGAAAGAACAAAACAATGGAAAACACTGTAGAGACTATAGTTTTCTTGATTCTTTCTCTAATAAATAATAAATCTTACTGTCTGATTTGTTCTCTCCCTCCCTGCTTTTCTGGGGCTCCTAACCAAGCACTGGATTGACTTTTCTGTGGAGGAGTTGTCCTTCATACCTTCAGAAGCCTGCTAAGTATCCACTATTCTGTTGTGGAGTTTGATTTTTTTTCCTTTTTTAAAGAAATGATAAAACCTAAACACGCAAAAAATTACTAGTACAGCCCCTTAATTTATTTTCTAGTCTTTCAACACGGGTAACAGACCCAAGCGTTTACAGGTTACGAAAGGGAACTTCTGTTACACAAGTAGATGTCCTTGAATTCAGAATTTAAATGCCAATAATCCACAAATCCCTTAAAGTCTTCTTTTTTCCTTTTTTTTTTTAATTGCTAAATGTCCGAGTGTTTCATGCAAAAACAGCAGGGGCTATTGATTCCTGCTGTAATCTTTCCAACTAAATGGCAATAAAGAGTTTCTAGACACTTTTGTTCTATTTTTATCACCTCCCTATCAGCAACACTTTACACATGATTCCCATACTCCAAAAATGGATATACCATTGCCAAATCTCAGATACCACTGTTTAATCAAACGACCAAGAAACCAGTTCACATTTCAAAGGAAGGTTTCTTTTACTCAGAAGCACGAAGCTGGTTAAAAAAAAACGCAGTCGTTTGGGAACGTTGAAAAAAAAAAAAAATCAGTAGGAAGTTTTCAGATGTTATTTTATTTGGTTAAGGTCTAAAGCTTCATCTAAAGAAGTGTTAGTGACTTTGCATTCTTGCTTCATTAATCTATTTCATCATATTTATACCAGCACAGAATGGCTCATTACAGCTAATTTACTGAATGATCTTCAAGGCATAATATGGATACTATAAATACTATCTCCTGCTTCAAGGCTACCAGATTCATTGTTTCCAGTACTATACTCTGATATTAATAAACCTGTAATTGCAAAGGACAAATGCAGGAAAAGAGAGAGTGCAAGATTTAAAATATCCTGGGAAATAGCACCATTCATGGCAGCTGTTTCTGCACAGCCTGCAGAGCAGCAACCATTCCCTTCCCACCCATCACATCTGTCTCCCAGCATTCTGGCCTTAAAGACAGATTTTACTGGGCACACATCTCAAAAAAAAAAAAACAGTTTTGCGTGTGAGCTTTAAATGATACCCACACTGCATGCACCTCATTGTAAACATTTCTTTCCAAATAGACAGACTTGGCCATCTAGAGTGTGAGGGCAGAGCCGTAGAGAGTGAAAAAAAATGACCCAGGAGAAGAAGAGATGAGAAGATCCCGTTTAATTTCTCTGAAGTCACTAGCGGAGGGCCAAACACATTTTGGAACTACGTAGTAATATTCGCTTCTTAACTTAAGTACGGCGACTACTTAGTGCATTATCAAGGAGGAATATTGAAGACACCAATATTTGTTTTAATGCCAGAGCTTATACACAGAAAAACTTTTTAAAAATACTGCCTATTTTAACTGCAATTGGGCATTACCAGCATCAAAATTTGATTTAGCATCAAAATGCAAATTAGTTTTTCTTTTAATCTGTTATCCATTTATAACTGAGCATTTCTCTAAGAATCATTGACCTACCGAGGCACCAAAAAAAGCAAACCCATTTTTAAATGCACTACAAAAAAGTAAGCCAATTACTAACAACAAGACTTCCTCTGACAGTGCAATTCCAGTCACCAAAAAAAAGCAAACCCAAAAACCTTTCACAAAAAATCCCAACAGTTTTTAAAATCTATTTTTATATCACTATTGCCGTCTGTAAAGAAGGTAACATAAAAGGGCATTTAATAGCATATAGAGAGTTAAATTTCACATTCGCTGAAGTCGATGGCAAAATATGTACAATGCCTCAGCATAAGCAGGGTTCCCTGCAGCTCATACAGGATCACACAGTGCTTCTCTCCTGGTATTGTAGAATTGATGTGGTAGCCTTACTAGAAAGGGTCTTGCAAAAAATGAAAGTTATGCACAGAACAGTTTATATATTACTTTGTTTACACACAGTACCCTGAATCTTAAAAAACATTTAACCTGAAGTGTTTATTCCTGTGCTTTTAGAAGTAAATGGAAGGTGGAAGGGGGGGAAGATACCAGGCTCTAGCAAGTTATTTAATAAGGGAGGAGGAGTGGAAAATTTAAATATTACTTGCAAGTGTTGGTGTTAGCCAGGGGAGATTGCTGGCATAAATGAATTTAAAAATTCTAATAATAATTAATGAGAAAAAAACCCGAAAGTTATCTAGAAATTAAATTTTTTTTTTTTAAAATAGTAACAAGGTTCTTGTTCTAAATTTACTTGAACTGTTTGAGTCCATTTATCTATGATTAAAACAAAAAACTTAATGAAAATATAAAAAATATTTTATTGCATTTACAAAGATAGTTTTGTATCAGCTAGCAGTCGAGTTCTGAAAGCTGATTATTCAGGCAGCTACCCCTTAGCCATCTTGTGCCAGACAAAATTTTACTTAATCCTTAACACTTAAAAGGATTTGATTGCACTGTGATATAAAGCAAAGTAGTGCTACGGATATGGGAATACTTAGAGCTTTTCTATTACCCTTCATATTTAAATGAACAAATCTGTATAATTTAGCAACAAACTGATAAAACAGCAGATGCATCGTCATTTACACCATAGCTGGGTTCCCAGACAGATTGCGGAGGTAGTTGAAATTGTTATCAGTGAGAGATGGTCCGGATGTTTTTCCCTTGTGTATAATTCAGAGGATTATATAAAAAGACTCATGTGATATTAACTCAAGGAGCACATTCCTGTGGAACATTTCTCTGTGGGTACCAAAACCCACATCTTGAACAGACTGCTTTTCTCCCCATATCAGCAGAGCACAGCATCACATCTACAACTACACAGCAACAACAGCCCAAGCTCCAGAAACATATAAGAAATTAAAGAGAGACAGCCATCTCCCCCAAAATCAGCACAGACACACTGTTAGCAACTCCAAAATTAATTCTCAAAGTGTGACCTTGTTCCAGAAATAAATGTTCATATTTTCCAAATGCTTTATCAATTAGAAAACACAATACACAAGTACTAACCCATATCTTGAAAAATATATAAGAGGATTTTCAAGCTACTAGTGCATTATTAGCAAAATATCATATGCTATTAGAGAACTGCTTGCTTCCTGCAAAACGTACATGTACGACTTTCCTTTCATGACTTGGAAAAAAAAAGCAAACACTAATTCTAAAAACAATGTACAAAAAAATGCCCACCTATTGATATCTTGCAACTGAAACTCAAAAGCAGAGAAGCCAATAAAGCTAGCATCACTTCAGAATGTCTTATCTGATCACATCTGTCAGAACTAAACCCTGAATACCAATGAAATTCATCTATGTATGTGCAGAATTGCCCATCCGAGGCTGTACTCTCCTGTACAGCTTAAACAGAAATCAGTGAAAGCTGAACAAACGAGAGATGACTCAGGAGAGAGCCCTGTGAGACACAAAGGGCCAAGGTTTTTCAGAAGTTCAACATTAGGAGCCAAAGAAACAGGAGTGAGTAAAACTCTAAAAGGTTTTAGCATTCAGTGTGAAGAGTTATTTTGAAAATTGAGTCATGACAGTTCTGATGAGCACTCTAGGTGCAGAGTGCTTTTGCCAATCACACATACATTCAAGTGTCCTTTGGTAGAAATGTATTACCGCATTAATTGATCCAAAAGAAATTCACACAGGAATTCAGTGAAAAACTGGGATGCTCAAGATTGTGACTAAAGTGGATCCACCATCCCCCACCTGGGCTTCTCCCTCTTTTGACCTGTAGCAGTCCCTCCTGTCTCAGTACACTGACACCGCCGGAGTCACTAAAAGCCCTTGTGATGGGCTAGCACCATTGCACCAAAAGGGGACACCCTTTTGGGCATGAGGACATAGCTCTAGGAAAGAGTCTCCAATAGATGGAGAAACTGAATACAGTTAAATTAATTGACTTTGCAGCACAGAAGCAGAATAGTAAATAAAAAAAAATACCTCCAGGGTACAAAAGTTGCTAATGTAATCAATATCTAGAAAGAAAAAAAAAAAAACCACACCACAAAACACAGAACAACTATGCATAGGTTAAAAGAAGCTAGAAGAAAGCTGTCTGTGATGTCTGCAACCACCAGTGCTCTGCAATGAGAAAAAAAAATTCAAACAAAATCTAGCATCAAATCTACAGTAGAGTGCATCAGGAAGTTTGTGATGAAACATTTTTGTCTCACTTTGGCTACTGAAGAAAATGTTTGTTTGGAGCAATGATTAATCACTACTTATCAAGAATAGTAATAAAAAATAAAGTTGCCTTAAACAAATCAAAATAATTTTCCTTTATTTTTCATGCTCATCTTCAAGTGGTCCCAAGAGGATTCAAATCTCATTGCCTAAGGAGGACTGATACTTTAACTGAATTTGGCTGGAGTTCCTTGTAAATAAGTGAACAGTTTCAGAACTTTGCACTTCCAAATCTGATGTATTTGGAAATATAAAGAAAATGGAAAATAAGAGGAAATAAAGAAAAAGAAAATATAAGACAGTAGAGAATTGCAGTGACCTAAATAACTCATTGCTACAGAAGGAGCAGAAGAGTGATGTTACAATCATTATTACATGTAGTAAAAAAACCCCAAACAATTAACAGTCCTCCAAATCTTTTTTCTTTCTTATATCACAGCTCTCTTCTCTCTCCTCTTGCCCATGAAGCACAGTGTGGGGGTGAGAGTTTAGATGCAAGGACCAGAGGAGAGAAAGATAATGGCAAACCTTGGGTCTTGATGTCTGTGCTGTTACATGCAGGCAGTTCCCCCTGCACCCACCACCTCCACAACAGCTCAGAGGTAAAAGCACTGGAATAAGCTGTAGCCTAATTCCAGCAGATCCCACATGTAGTTCTGTCTTGCTCAACATCGCCCAATTCCCATCACAAAACGCTTCAACAATCATTTTTTTAAATCCTTCATACATAAGTGTCATAATCCAGCACAAAACCTTCAGCAATTCATTCTACAAACTCCAGCCACCAATCCAGATTAGTTGAACTCCACAGGCTCTTCACTTTTATGCGAAAACCATGTAATAGGTAACTATGAAGAGTATTTGTGCAATGGACAGATACTCGTAAAAAAGGCAACTACTTTGTACTTTAAATTTATTTCAACATAAAATGATAGCTTCACTAAATCACCTACTCTTTTCCTTTGGATGAAACGATTAAGATTTTCTCCTTTATCAGCATATCAAACAACCCTTTTCCTCAGCACGTGGTGAGGGCAGAGGGGAGAATAAGTGTTGCTGTGGGTCTTGGGAGAGATGTGGGCACTCTGCTCTGGTGCCCCTTTCCCAGCCTGCTTCACCTTTCCCATCGCTTAGAAAAGCCAAAACGCCTGCAGAAAACTCTGTGACAACTCCAGTTGCAAGATCCCAAACACTGATTATCTCGGTTCCTGGGCCTTAACTGCTCTGACCTTTATCATCCCCTGCATCCTGCCACCCAGCATTTGCCCCGCTGCCACTATCACCAAACCAATTTATGTCCCCACAGCTGAAAAACATTCAACTAACTGTAAGGCACATTACTGCCACTTGGGTGTTTTATAGAAGAAAAAAAAAAAAAAGAAAGAAAATAAAAAATTAATGACTTTTCTGCATAATAATGATTTTTCTGCAAACCAAGCTGTTGCACACATATTTTTTGCACAAAATGATAAATAAATTGGAAGATGTCTCATCAGACCTCCTGCTCAAAGTATGTTTAACTTCAAGATCATGGATTTTTTTAAAAAATTATTTTTTTAAATCTCCAAGGACAGACATTCTACAAACCCTTTACAGCCACCTGTTGCAGGGCATAGTCACTCTCATTCACAATTTTTTTTGGCCTCCTTATACCAGATTGTGGGAATAGACAGGGCAATACTCTGGAGCTGATTAGGAAAACCGCAAACCAAACTGAAAGTGACAGAACTGAAATAGTTTCACTGATGTATGAAAGAGTTCCTTAACAGTTTCTTAGTATAAATTAGAAGTTTGATATACACCAAATAAAAGACAGGAATTATCCTACTTTTTTTGCTGACTTTAACACCCATAAAGAGCTTTCCAAAATGATAAGAAAATGAGACATAACATTTAAGATTGTGGGTAAGCCTAAACCACTTCTCAGAAGAGCACAGGGCATTTTAGTGCTTAGTATAAAAGGATGCTGTATCGTTATTGGCAATGGGTATAGTGTGAATTCTCCCTGCAAAAAACTGTTAAACTAATTGTGATGAATGCTTGAGCAGACATTCACTCATATTAATGAGTCGTCTTTTGACTGCTCAGGCCTCTCCAATACTTTCTGTCCTTACATAGTAATCGTATCACAGATAGCAGCTAGGTAGGCTGCACTGTTGTAAAGTAATGGAAAATTACAAGTATTTAGCATTCAATAGCAATACAGCAAACATTATCAACACTGAAGCAATCTTCCAGTCCTAAGAATAACTGCCTTGTAAGAAAATTCTTCTGGGAACAAGTATTTTGTGATTTACAGCTCATTAGGACCTCCTGTAAATTCCTTGAAGTGTGATAAGAATTCAATTACTCACCTTTGTATTTTAAAGACTTAATAAAATTATTCCTTCTAAACATTCACAAAATACAAAGGTTAAAATAGAAAATAAAAATGCTATGCAAAATACAAGGAATAGATGTTATAATACAAAGACATTCATTGCCATGACTCTGTTAGTAATCTTCATTGCAAAGCCCAATTTTATGTGGAGATTTTTAAATATTTGGAAAATGATACATAACTTATCCAGACGGTCCTGAGAAATGAGTGATTTTACTAAGAAATTAGAAGTGGCACAACTGTAAATCTGCTCAGACTATTAACTACACCAAGCAGTTCAGAGCAAACATGCTTGCTTTTCTCTTATGAACATAAGAATAGAATTCCAGCTTTTTCACAAGCTTAGAAAGCTTTCAGCTCTGAAGACCTGGGCATTCCTGAAAGGACTGGCTATTTTTGCCAAAAGCTTGTGTTTTGTGTATGTAAATAAGCAGCACAAAGCATACACAAGAGTGTAGAAAGGTGAATACTGCTGTTCAATAGATGTAGGGGATTTAGCTTCCCCAGCTGTTGCTAAAGGAAAGAAATGCTGAACTGATAATGAGGTCTCTTCAATAATGATAACTGGCGAGATTCCTCACTGAGCACCAAGGCTTTTTCAAGCACAGATTTGTAATAATCTGTAATAATTTGCATATCTTTTTATACATTATAGTATAGAAAAGTTCTTCTGGAAACAGAGAGTTGTGTAATTTTATAGATTTTTTTTGTAATAAACAGAAGCCCCGTGGCTAAACAGGGCAGGGAACCCGGTCACTAGTGATGCTGACGAGGCCAAGGTTCTCCATTCCTTCTTCGCCTCTGTCTTTGCCAGCGCAGCCGGACCCCAGGTGACAAGATGAGGCTGCTGTGACAACCCTCGCATGGACCGGCCAGCCATGGAAAAAGGGCTGGCCTGCAGCCTCTCGCATGGCCTCAGCCCACACTAACCGCCGTCCCGGAGGGAATTCACCCCGCAGTGCTGGGAGAAGCAGCCGACACGGCTGCAAGGTCACCGTCTGTAATCGGAAAGCCCTGGTGATGAGGGGATGTCCTAGACAGGTGGCAGAGGGTAAACGTCATACTCATCTACAGGAGGGGAACAGTGAGTATTGTTTATGTGGACTTGATCAAGGCGCTGGATGCTGTTTTCCACGGGCTCCCCCAGCTGGAGGGGTGGCCCAGGAGGCAGCGGGGGGCAGCTGACAGGCGCCGCTCCAGCCCCGGCCACCAGTGGCTCTCACTCAGGCTGGCAGCCTCTCACAAGCCACCAAACCAGGACACCCCCACACGCTGCTCAACACCATGCGTGACCTGGGCGGTGGGACTGAACACAGCAGGGCACTGAAGCGGGCGGTGAGGCGGAGGCGTCAGAAGGGAGAGCCGTCTCACAGAGAGAGCTGGGCAGGCTGGCAGAGCGGGCGAGCAAGAGCTGCCTGAAGTTTAACAAGACAAGAGCAGAGCCCTGCACCCTGGACGGTATCACCAAAGAGCCCAGCCCAGGCCAGGACGTGTGTGGCTGGGGAGCAGCCTTGATGAAGGCACCCTGGGGGTCCTGCTGTGCAACCCTCTGAAGATCAGTCAGCGTTGCACCTGGAATACTGCACTCAGTTCTGGTCCCCACATCTCAAAAAAGATGTGGACAGATTGGAGAGGGTCCAAAGGAGGGCTCCAGAACCTGCCCTATGGAGAAAGACTGAAGGACTTAGGTCTTTTCTCTCTAGAGAAAAGGCGGCTCAGGGGGAACTCATCACAGTTTTGCAGTACTTAAAGGGCAGCTACAAAGACGACGGAGGCTCTCTCTTCACAACAAGCCACAGGGAGAAGACAAGGGGCAACAGGTAAATGGAGCAGTGGGAAAGATTTCATCTTGGTATTAAAAAGGGAAGTTTTTAGTTTAAAAAAAAAATAAAAATCAATCACTGGAACAACCTCCCCAGAGATGTGGCTGGAGTCCTCATCACTGGAGGTTTTCAAGACAGGGCTGGACAGGCTGCTAGATAATCTCACTACGCTCCCTTTTCCATGAAAGGCTGGGCTAGATGATCTTTTGAGGTCCTTTTCAGCACAGGCTGTTCCATGCTTCTATGGTTTACAGTTCTTCTGGTCATTTACAAATTCCTTAAAGTTGTACAGGAATTACCCAGTACTAAGTTTTCAACACTTAATAAATCACTTCTTACAGTCACCGACAAAGTACTGTAGGCTAAAAAATAGATACCTAAAGGAATAAAAGGAGTACACTAGTTATATAGGGAAACACTTTACAATGCAATGTAGAAATATTAATTATCAAGAAGCTATGGATAGTTTGTTTGACCAGCAGTGTGATGCTCTTTTTCCAAGGAACTGAAAGCGGTCAAACAATGCACTGAATAGAAATGAAGGAAATAAGAAATGCAATTTCAACTCCAAGCTTGCGCGTATTTCCACGGCATGCAATCTAAAATTTATTCACTATTGCATTTATCATTTTGACATCCTCATGGTGCAGACATGCAAAGTCAGAATATGAAACGTTAACATTACTCTCAGCATTTCCTTTCATAAAGAAACCCATATAACCTACATTTTTTTGAATCTAATTTCCTCACCTTGATTCTTTCAATTCAGTCTTCCAGAACAGAAAAGGGATAGGCATGAAAAGGTAAAGTGCCTTTGCAACAGTTCCTTCATTCTGTACTACTCTGCTCCTGTGTATCGCTTACCTTGCAAGATTCCTCTTGTTCTCTTCCTCAGGTAAGGAGAACACTTTTCGATCTGTTTCGGACGTGGCATTGTGAGAAGTTTATGTGCCACAAATCCCCTTGACCGTACTACCAGCACACAACAATAAACTGCTCAACTCTATAGGCTAGCATTTTTTAACACAAGTAATTAGTTAAATTATATATAGCTTTATAATTTAAAACCACAGTGCTTCAACATAGCAAAGTGTCAGAGAACTGTGGTAAGGAAGAGGTAGATAACAAGGTTCTCATGTGGGCTACTAAAGCTTCAGAAACCAGACTTTAATCAACAGAACGTGGGTTAGGTCTGACTTTAACTAGAGACATCTAGGGTATTCAAACTAATATCACAACACCTATATGATTACTTTGTAAATTTCACAGATTAATATAAACATGCTCTTTTTCTATTTCATAAGTCCTTGGCCTTTGACTCATATTCAAATCAGGTTTAGCTGCATCTCCTTCTGGCCTTGGATTTAACAAAAACAAAATTATGAGGTCAGTATCTGTGGTTCAAATCTAAGTCATCACCTAATAACTGAGAGATTTTTCTGCTAAATTCTCAGCAACTGAGACTGTTACATTGGTACAAAAGAAGTTTAAAATAGTTGAATTTCTTAGCTTGGCTCCTTGCTATTAGAGAATAGACAGTCTTAATGCAACAAACCAAAATACATATAGCCTTGCTAACTGAGCAATGGAGCAAAGGGAAAAAATGACATGGAGTTTGCAACTATAAGGAAAGATGCTTTTGTAGAGACGCAATGTAGCGCGCTCTGAAATCTCTCTTGGGACCACAGCCACTACAATCAATATTCAGTCAGCACTCCTGTTTTTCACTTCATTCTCCACAAGCCACAGTGCTTTCTAACGTTGCATTTGGAAGCATGCTCTCTATATCCAGTGTGCTCTATAGTTCTAATTTTATAAGCTGTCAGCATACTCACCCTGAGTAAAGTAGCACAGGTCTCATATCTATCGACTCAGTGCTTGATTAGCAAGCTTCATGAGTTGTAATTATTAGTTAAAATCTGCATTTCCCATTGCATTACATTTAATTCATTAATTTTAATGTTATATTAAAAGCTAATACGTATTTTCTTCCTAGAGTGCAGGTGGTTTGCAACACGGCTGACTGGCAGGCAAGAGAAAAACGCACACAGCTCTTTTATATAATGCTACTGAGAAGATTATAAAGTATCAGAAACTCAATTAGTACAAAAGCTAGCTACGAAAAGGAAGTCTAACTTATTTGCCTACCACATTTAGTAATCTCTACGGCAGTTATATCCTGCCATAATCATCAAGAGAGGAAATTTAATTTTATCTCTCAACAGTGACAACAAGCTAGTAAACTAAGTCATCACTGTCACTCTTCTCTGCATCTTTGAAGTTCTGCTAGCTCCTTCTGAGACCTAATCACCAGAAGCACACACAGCTCTCAACCCTTAGAGTCTGCATTGATTCAGTGACTTAAAAAAGCACTCACACACTACCATCTACACCTTTTCTAATTATGCCTTATTTATTGCATACATGGAGTTTGTAACATTGTATACACGGATCTTAAAAAAAAAAAAAAAAAAAGCATCGACTGCCATGGAGTTTTGATTACCATTAGCTATAGAACTTACATTTCACTTCCAGGCACCCACGGTATAAGACCATGGCACCCTGATTTGCTGCTAGCATTGTATCTCACCACCTATTCTAGCTGCCAGAGCATTTTCAGGTTATGGTTCTTCCTGGTCATTGTATCCTTCATCCTTAATCAGTATTGAGCAATAGAAGTATTATTGCAGGCAAGCACAGTGCTATGCAGTCAATGCACTCTCTCTCAGCTTTTTACAGAGAATCTGCTTGGTTTAGTAGAAGTTATGATTTTTTTGTTTTGTTTTAAATAACCTAGTCAGCCTCTACAGTGTACCCTTCAACAAAATAGTTGTGAAAGCTATGATTTAAGAGCATTCCAATAATTAATTAACTACGCTGAAGATCATGAACTAAAAACACCCTGAGAACTAATACTTACTAGAATTTTAAAGTTCTTAAAAACACTCAGGTTCATATTCTATTCATTAATGACTAATTAAGCTTTGCAGGTATTATCATTTGCCCCCTTCCTTTTTAACTTTTTTTTGTAAGGAAAAATATTATGTATTCTTTTTTAATCAAAACTTTAAAAAACCCCCAACAACTCTAGTTTTATGTATCTGATAAAGCAGCGTAATTGAGGGAAAATAAATGAAATAGACAATTTTTCCCTCCAATGTTACACAAACTCAGAAAACATAAGGTCTGCAGGCTGGGCTTCTAGGAGTATAAATTCCAATGCTACAGAAACCTCGGTCTTCATTCACACTTAAATTACAATGAAAATAGCATGACAGAACAGTGACCACTGCTTGCATGTCAAAAAGGGTGAAGTCAATGTTAAAATAGCATCCAGAGATTTGCTCTGCTGTGATATTTTATGAAATTCACTATTTCCCCATATTTTGTATTAGAAAAGAAGACGAATGAAACATCTGTAGCAGCTTCTCTTCTCCCTCTGAGAAGCATTAAGATGCAGTCTCATCCTTCGGTTCTCTCCACTCTGCAATTAACTGGTTTAGATCATACAGACTAAGCACAACTGTAACAAGCATCTTTGAGTAAAACTGTCCTTGCAAGAAACTAGCCTTGAAGTAGAAAATAGAAGTATTTCTTAGCTTTCCTACACTTCTGATTCAAATACATCTTAACGTAGGCATCTACCAGTGTTAGCTACTACAGAACACGATGTTTCACATATTGAAGTTGCATCCTTGTTTTATTACTCAGATAAATTCAGTATATAATTGAAATTGAAATATCATCTCCTACCTTTACCCATGAGAAATTTGGGCAATATCACAAGCACTTTGTGCCTCACTGTACCAGTTTGATGGCTGCAAAGCAATCAGCTTTCCACTGCTAAACAAAACAGCTTGAGGTTCAAGAAATCAGCAGTGCTGGCATCTGATATAGCTAAAGTAAGGGGGAGGAGAGCAGTTGCGAGATGGCACTGACAACTTCATTTCCACTTCTGTGCAAATTAAATGTAGGCTGGGGCACAGAAACAGAACAAAATTAGACATAAAAAGTAGGACTGCGGGCTCTGGTTGACTGAAGATATTAGTACACTAAAGAAAAAAGCAAATTAAATTAGTAGTTCAACTTACAAACTGCAACATGAATAATGCCCATAGAATTACAAGACAATAGCAACAGAAGTCCAGTTCTGGAAGTCCAACACTGAACACCTCCAATGGCAGCCTAATTGCATTTTACAATCTCTCCATTGGAAAATGCATCATATTCGCTACTCTAGTGCCACCACATCGGAGGAAAACATATACAGAAGCAACAGCTGTGATCACTGAAACGTGAGCATACAATATGAGCAATTAACAGCTGAGTAATAAAAGGTAACAGAAAGAGTGCATCATCCTCTCTGATGGTTTCTAATTCTTCTTTAATGCTAACATATACAACATGTTTAGCCACAACTGAGTAACTGTTTTAACTTATATCACTCAGACATCTTTCAACCTGCTAACCAGAAAAATAAGCACAATATTTCACAATCTTCTATTGTGTGAGGCTATTTTTAATGACATTTTATAACTAGTAGGAGATTTATTGTCTACTCGAAAGCTGCCCAATAGGCGGCTAACGTATCATTGCTGCAGCTGTCTCTGAATTTGTCATGTTACAAAGCTGACTCAGACAGCTATTTTGTGCCAGAAGATTTTTGGCAGCAGTAGCAAAAATTCTAGTAATATCCCCTCTGGAGATACTCTTGGAAGTGTGGAAAAGGCCAAGAAAAAAAATAAATCAGCTGATAAATCAAATAAGATGGTTCCAACATACTTCAGTAATCGTCAGAAGTTCACAGGAGATGAACCCTAACGCTAATCAATTCCTCTAACAGCATCCCATTAAAAGTTTGTGGAAAGAAGTGCAGACACAAATACTTGTTCCTTACAGTATTTCTCTCCCTCCTCTTCCAAGGAATGATTATTTTTGACTTTGTTTCCCCAGCCATGTTATTTTTTTAAAATAATTTTGTGACATTGCCCAGGTCATACACAGAAACATTGAAATATTTGAGACTTTAAATAAAAGAAAAAGTGGATTCTTTAAAACAATATTGTTCATACAGGTTCGAGTTTTATGCTCAACTGGGAGAGAGAAGAGACAAATGCCTGCCCTGACCAAGATGCATTTGCTTCTCAGCCATTCCCAAGAAGACATGAAGATCATTTCCTTTATAAACTATCTGCCCTACTGTTTTCTGATGTAAATCTTCCCAAGGCAATGACTGCTTTATTTGCGCAAGTTCTGACCAAGGATAAGAGGAATGGGTGTGGAATAAGAGGGTTAGGGAAAGAAGAAAGGGGTAAAAAAAAAAGTCAGATGCTAATGCGCTAATGTATAATTTCTCCAAATACATACAACATAGGATAGCAGGTTTTAAAAGCAACATAAAATAAGAGGAAGGAGAAGGAAAGTGAGGAAGAAACCAAACAAAAAATTCATGATGCCTAAAGAAAACCTCCTCACACAAACAGGTCTCTTTAGGAAAGAAGCATTGAGAATTACAAAAAGACCCACCTAACATCTCTGTGTAAGTCTACCTTTTACACAGCAGAGATGTAACTTGGATTACCTCAAGACTGCGGAAGTATAAATAAATAGTGGACTATGTTAAGTTTTTAAATAGCAGGTATATATTTCAGAATAAAATCTTTATTTACAGATTTTATCCATTTATATATATTAACAGATATAATTTCAAAAAAATCAGTTGATGCTTCCACTTACACCCATACTCCAGTTTAAAGCAGATCAAGTGTACCACTGCTTTTTCTCCGATTAGACTTATCTATAAAACCAATCCAATACGAAACCAAGGTTACAAACATCACTTGCAAAAAGGGAAAAAGTCCCAAACAGCTAAGCCTGGTTTGAAAGTACTCATTCAGATCGAAATGACATTCATTTTGAATCTGGGGTTTTACTGATTTTTGGTTTTTCTTTTTAAAGGAGTTATTTTTGCCTCGCCTCAGTGTTCAGTTCTTTTTGGCAACAGTAAATTTAGACTAAATGCACTCAGAAGCAGCAGATGACGTGTGATGGTTTGGACCTAATTAAAACCTGAGCAAAAGCCTGGAGAAATTGGGGGCACGGGGATCAAAATATACAACCAGAAGTTCTCTGGCACGTGGCAAGGGAAAATCTTTGGCTTCAATATTGTGTTGTATTAAATTAGCCATCTTTTGCATAGGAAAAAGCTGCATTAGTGCAAAAGTTGTTCAAACAGATCCCATGTCCGCCTCCTTGAACAGCAAATGGCATGTGTAAGAAGACACACATCTATCCACATCTAGGAGAGGGATACAGTCAGAATTTCTGTCTTCCAAGCTGATCTCATTTTTGCTGCAACAGCCACTGCGGGGCACTGGAAGTTGGAGTGAGACAGAACAAGGTAGAACATTTTTCAGATTATCTGGTTTGCATGAGCAATGTGTCTGGCATCTGGTGGCTCTAAAAATAAATATATATGTTTTAAAAAATAATTAAAAATATCAACCCTGAGATGGTGGAATTAATGTTTCGCATCCCTTTTGGCAGCTTCTATCTCTCCATTTGCCAGCTACGCTACCGTCTTTCTATTTTTTCCGGTTGAGTATGTTTCACGGTTATTCAGTAGATTTATGTATTTTCTTATGCTATTGCCTTAGTACTGTCAAGCATCCAAGATGATAGTTTTTGCGAGCTAATTCTCTTCATAAGAGATGCCAAGGACTTCAAAGACAAAGCAATCATCTTGAGTCTTTATTATCCAACCTTCCCACTCGAGCACACACTGCATGTAAAGTTTGTTTGAGGTGGCAACTTGATAGCAAGGCAAGACACAGAGCACACCAGTATCTGCAAATCCTGTCAGTGCAGATGAGCTGTTAGAATTCAGTACCAAACACAAAAGGAGCAGTACGCCCTCCATGCACTTAATCATCAGGCTAGATAAGCAGACTTGTCTGTGAGTACATGAGGTATGGATATTACTGAAAATCTCTGCACGTTTTTTAGTGACATATCAAAGCTCAAATCAAGAAGAAATTGGCTTTTGAGTACCAAGATCTAAATCACACCTGAACGGACTATTTAAAAGTGAAGAATTTACAAAATCATCAAAAGCCAGTATGGAATAAAATCAGGATTTCCAGGCATTTTCTATGGCTAGACAAAGTCTCTGCTGGCATCAGAAAAGCCCACAGATCTGTCGACGTTGCATACACCATGGCTACTTAGATCAATAGCTAAGTATTGCTAATATTTTTTATGTTCCAAGAAAGGTTTTAAAAAATCTTTGCATCCACAATTAACTTAACATGGCCAATTGGTGTTGCTAATGATTACTTCAGAAAATAAATAGATCACTGATGCTGCATTTTTCCACACCAACACAATTGCACAAGCATCCTGAGACCATGAGTCTAAGAAATCTCGCTTTGTACAGCACTTCTTAGCTTAAAACTTGCAGCGACCTTCCACGTAGAGCAATGCAAGGTAACAACTTCGGGAGATTTTCCTAGGCTCTCACTTCTCCACAGCATTATCAAGCAGATGCAAGATTTCTAAGGAAAGCAAACAAACAGGCAAACAGCTGAAAGCTTGTACGTTTATAAAATCTTGGCTGAAATTCAGTCTTCTAACAGCTGCAACCATGTTCATGACATTTTGAAAAAAACTGAACTTCAGTCCTACAAAGATTTGCTTTAGTGGGCAAGTTTTTGCTGCCCTATTTTAGGACTCAGAAAGGACTCATCACATCTCTCTCTCTCAGGGTGAAGCTTAATTTTTAATGAATTGTAATTAAGAACTAAAGCACCACCCTCTGTCCACCCCCGCATGGCTTACAACTCCAGCAACCATCTCTTCACTATTCCCTTTCCTCCCTCTTCAGCACTGGAGGCATAATGTACATCGTGTAGGACCCTCCCATCTCTTCACAGAATTAGACAGATGAATAAACTGGGAGCAAATCTGGAAGCAATTCAGATCGTGGTATTAGTTCAAAAGCTGTGTACTTTCAACATTCCTTGAAACGCGCACAGAAATCTGAAGATCAGTAATTTTACCAGTTTTCATATCTAGGACACATTTTACAGAGCAAGAGCTTTCAAGGGTTGACAGTTCAGCATTCTAACTATCCTAAAAATCAGAGTACAGAAAAATCCAGGACAGAATCCGCCCTAAGACCAAGGACAGTTAGAAGGCTCATACTGTAGATGTTAATATTCTCCATATTGCTGTGCACTGTGTTTGATACTATTCGTCTGGTGCCAGAGCTATGCAAAGTACTTACAAAACACAGGAAATCAAGGTTTACTCCTAGGAAATCTGTCACTCCAGTTTTAGGAAAAAAAACACGCCATGTAGAGGTTCTCAAACTGTAGAGGACTATATATAGGTAGTTTTCTTCTCTCATTATTATTAAGTTGTTCTTCCAGATTACTTTAATAAAGAATTTATAAATTAATAATTATATATGCAGTCATTTCAAACGTCTAAGCTTTTGGTACCATACTCATAATTATGACATATCAAAAAATTAAAAAAAAAAAAACAAACACCACAAAAAATCACCATCCTTATTTTTTTTCCTGCAGACCCGCAAAAGAATTTATAATCTTTTCCCCCTAGCTCGGTCTTTAATTTCATTACTTCCATACTGCTTTCATCTGGGTTTGTTGAAAGACACACACGCACTTCCTAATTCCATTCCAAACTGGAGGCATCTTATTTTGTGAGCTATACTTCCTTGGTTTACACTTCGTTATGGTGTCTCCTTCTCATACAATTATGGCACACAGAAATCTATCCTTACACAAGCACTGTTGCACAGTAGTGTCACTAGAACAGATGCCAGAGCTAATAATATATATTGGTTGTTCGCAGCACTGCAGAGCACTGGTGGGTGCTCCCATCTACGTGTGATTGATTATGGAGCCATGCAGGTGCCATCAGTAATAACTTTTGACAGGCATTTGCAAGATTTGTGCTTGTAAGTCTGATAATCTTATCATTCACTTAGTTTTTAATCAAATTTCAGTCACATACGTGTATGCACGCGTATGGTTACATATACACACTCTGGCTGGCTTGCCTATGAACACATCAGTTGCTTGAGATAAGATTTATGGGTGGATCGCTGGTAAACAAGTTTGGCATCTCATTTCAATTTTATTTGGGGAGAGGCAATAGCATGAAAGAGACTACAGAATTATTCTGTGCTTCAGCTAGCATTTTAAAACTATAACATACAACACTTCCCTCCCCCCTGCCCGGAGCTTTGGGTACCTCTGGCAATGTTAGTATTTCAAGAACTTCAAGTTTGCTTGAAGCAAAAAGCAACAAAAAGCTACTTCATTCTTTTCAATCCCAACATAAACATGGTGTGTTAAAGGCTTCAGTTCATGAGTTAATGATCGCAGAACTTCCTAATGACAGGAAGCATTTTGAGATCCACTGTTTGTCACAGTTAGAATACTCTCTGGGTTTATTTGCAACCATCTAAACTTTCATATTCAAGTAATGTTTATAAAACACTGCTGATAGTAGTTAACACGCTAGGCTTGTTTTAATTTAACTAGAGAAGCCAAACCTCTATACAGATAGCGCTACAGAAAATTTTATTCCACCAGACGCAAGTTTAGTTAGATATTCACCGGGGAAAAACCATCTCAAATAAATCACCATATCATCACAGCTCCCTGGCCTCATTGACTGACATGCTACAGGACGATGAAGGGAGTGGAAAGAATATAAAAAGAAAATTCACTCTTTTCAGCCCAAGTCAGTTTAGAAATGTATGAGTTTAAGTAGCATCATTTTTCTGCCTTCTCCATCTTTGTTTTGCCCTTAGTTCTATGGAGAGCCTTCCAAACAGTAAAGACACAATTTGATCTCTGAAAACATCTTTTACAGAGACTTTATCTCTACAAACTCAAAACTAAACTTTTACTATCCAAGAGGCATAAAACAAAAAAAAAAACAGAATCAGTCTCAACAACATGCACGACTTAAAGCAGCCCACAATTCGCAGGGGTGGAGGGGGAGAACGAAAGTTTAGCCTATTTTGGAAGAACAGCTTTCCAGAAGTGCCCTTTTTGCTCAAACAGAACAATTTTTGAACAGAAAGTTCAGAACAGCCAAATTCCTGCCCAGACCACTCCAAGCACAGCAGTGACAGGAGCTTCTGGCAACCCCCAGCACAATTAACAGGGAATAACAACAGAAAGGGATTTGGGTTTTTTACCCCTTTTCTTCAACAAAGTACACAGAGACAGACCTTGTCCTGAAAAAAAGCAATCTAAATCAGAATCAGGAGGAGAAAAGTATCATTATTAACCTTCAATAGAAGTATGAGTGAGCGAGCCACAGAGAAACGCAATGATTCACTAGATGTCACACACAGTGTTTATAGCAGAGCTGGGAAATAAACCAAGAATACCTGAACCATTCTTGACCTGCTGTCTCATAAATTTAATTTTCATTTTCACCAAAGCTTTATTAAATGAGAATGCACATCACAAACATCAGACCTTTATAAGACTTAGGTATAGTTAGAAGCTCTTTAAAATGCAAAAGTAACTGTTAGAGGTGTGTAAAAGGTACTGGGAATTAATCAGCTATTTCTCATCCTACCTAAACAACAGAAAACAGTCACAGAGTTATCAAAGTTGGAAGGGATCTCGTGAGGTTAGCTAGTACAGCAACCCACTCAAGGTTCAGTCAAACACTGAATTTAGATTAGGTTTGTCAAGGCTTTGTCCTCAGTAGTCTTGAAAATCTCCCAAGAATCATGTATTTAAAATGAAAATTACATTAAATATATCAAGGAGAAAATATCCTGAAGAAATATCCTACTAAAGACCTTTTGAACAAAGCAGGCATGTTCGTTCTGATGATAGACAATACAATTTCACATGACCTCTTCAAAACACTTGACCTGGCTTGGCTGTGCCGCACGCGAGGGCAACAGGAGGCCAAAAAGGCAACACAGAACATCAATTTCAAAATCCAACCTATCATTCAGTATCTTGGGGTTTTTTTTAATTTCAGTTTAGTGTAATGACAAACTGTGTTTAAAATGCAAAAACAACCCCATCCCCAAACCAAAAACGCCTTTTATCAACAATGAAGTCTGTTTCAACAGAGGCAGACACCATGTGTGAATACACATCAACGCACCCCTTGTCCCATGTTTGGAAAAAACATGTTATCACATTCATACAATATAAGGTTTCCCAACCACTGAGCATGGAAGCATGTGGAAAAGCAACTAGCTGAAATAATGATAACTGGGGTACGGAGTATTCTAAGAAAATGACTACAAAATAACAGTTTATTTAAGATACATTATCTACGCTCATTTAATGCATTCAAGATGATGTATTTTGTGATATTTTGGGAGGGAAAGGTCTTCTACTGCAATACCTGTACCACTGTTCTTTCTTCCCTTCTATATAAAAACAAAATAAAAATATTTGCTTTAAAAAATAACATAAATCAATATTTTAGGAGAAATTTTTTTTCAGAGAGGTATGTTCTTGAGATATTTCAGTGTAATGGTGGTGAACTGTAACTCTTAAAACAAATTACACATTTTGTTTAGAGAGTATGCTCCAAAATATCATTGTCATTTATGCCTTTTAAAGAGCACACGATGTTGTCTGTGTAAACCTTATTTTGTTCCTCTGCCTGGTTTCAATAAAATAATTTTTCCAGGCAGAACATCTAAATTACCACATATTGAAAAGAGTAATGTCTGCACCCATCTGGTTTGGATTTGTGAAGTGGATTGTTGTTCATATATTTTCACCTGCATGGAATAAAACCATGTTGATGAAGCAGTAAATATTTGTTTATTGGATGCAATGAAGGATGAATTCTGAGCACAGGCCACCATTAATTACTACAGGTACTCTGCCAAGTATTTACTTTAAAAAAAACACCAACAAACCAACCAAACAAAACAGAACACACTTGCATAGTGACCCACGGGGTTCGAGCACGCAGCCCAGCAGCTTGCCGCACATCAGAAAGCCTTTTTGGTTACCATCTGCAACTGAAATACCCTCTTGCGCTTTTTGACCTCTGTTATGTTAGCTTTTAAGCACCTGAAAAAAAAATCTATTCCTGTTTTCCTTCTGATACACTGGAGGGTGTGCTGAGTAGCTATGACACACATTGAGGTCCCAGTTTATGGAATTGCAAAATAGCACTGCCAAATCTCTGGATAAGAAGTGCTCTGTAATTCAGTTAAAAACAAACCAACCAACCCAGCCAGTAAACCCTGCCTGCCCACAAAACCCACCCTCTAGCTCAAGAGAAAAATAAGAAATTTAATCAGAAGATACGCAACAACGTATGTTAATAAAAGAATTAGGTGGAGGAAAAAAAAAAAAGGAAGAAAACCTCTACCTCTTAAATTCTTTACATCAGACCAAAAAAGGAACGCTTTCTTGCTCCTCCTTTTAGCCAGCTGGCATGCTATCTTCTCCAGACATTGCTGAAGCCCTGGTTTCCTTTTTTATATCTCTAGGTTACCTACCTTTACATAATGCATACCACAGAGATGAGAATCTCCAACAGAGAATGCTCTCACTGCTGCGCTTTCAACGGTTGCTGTACTGGTCTTAAGTAGCTGCTTAATTAGCATGTGCTTAATTCAAGACATCTAGAAATGACAGAAAAATACAACTGACTTTATTCCTGTAGACTGGGAACTCTTACAGTCGAACCTTTAGTTAAGTATTATGTCTACAGATTAGGTTAACTGCATGAATAGCACTGTTGATTTCACGTATCTAAAATCAGGACTAACTTTGCAACTCAGGGTGTAGGCACCCACCTCTTTAGGACAGGCTTTTACAGTATACGACACCGTAGGGTAGTGCATGGCACAGAATGTCCAGCACTTCGATAGCAGCAGGCAAGCATGTCACCGTGTCCGCTGCTTGCCTGGATTTCAGAGGATGCAAGTCTATTGGAGACCCCCAACAAGAGCACGCTGAGTGTCCTCTCAAGTTAAGGAAACAAGTACTTTGAGAACTATCCACTGTATGAAAAACATGCATGTGGAAAGTTGATACCTTGCACATCTGAAACAGAGGTTATTATTTATGAACTTAGGTTTGCAGATATTCATTTAAATGCTCTTATTTTAAAAATAAAATCACATGACATTCTATTCCAGTGCATCTGTACAGTCAGTGATTCATCTAATCAGTTCGCTCTTGTGCAGTTTGATTTACTAAGTAATTGCAAGTACAAGTACCTCTTGAATTGTTTTACTGAATTATTCCATGGCGGTTACACGAGGGTGAGCTGCAATTTACCCCCTGTCCAAAGGCAGAACTCCTGAAAGTGTCACTTCTGTTGGGCCATGTCCTAACTTCCACTGACATAACTTAACACACAGAAGTCTTCACCCTAAGAGGTCTCTAGATTTGGGGAACTGGACTGTCCTTTCAGTGTGTTAATATTGGTTGTGTGGAAAAGGGGTGAAGAAAAACCCACATTGCTGTTCCTAAAATTACCTAGTCCTGATGGAGCCTTCCAGCCTTCATATGACGAATATTCAGAGGAATTTTTGAAAGACAAAAAATATAATTAAGTCATATTAGTATTCATATTTAGTTTGCATTTACTGCTGTTGTTGCTTCTCAATACTGGCATCCCTTCATCAGTTTATTGCCTGTGGAATTACGTGTTCAAGATACGCTAACTCAGGGATCTCTGCAGCAGTCTCCACTGCAGACCATTCACAAGTCTGAAGATTCAGGGGACGACTGTGGAACAGATTAAACCACTACAGGGGCCGAGTCCAGCCTATAAATGAGGCCTCTGCCTCTGCATGCTTACGCCACAGTGACTGCAATGAGTTCTAAACTAATTAGTACATGTTCTGCTGGCAACATAGAGTCTCAGAAGCATGAAGCTCTGGACAACTAAGTGTGAAAATGTTTACTCAGTTCTCAGGTTTTTGCAGCATGTGATGAGCTGTGGTGGTTAAGAGCAGGCTGTATATGCAAACTAGTTGAATTCATTACTGTTCTCATCTGCTGTGAGAAGATAGCAAGACTGATTTCAATCAGCATTTTTTACATGCAAGTTGTTTACATTACATACCTACAATTTCTAATGACAATCAAGACGCGTTTTAGCGTACAACCTCCTTACCCTCCTCCTCAAGAGTTTTAATCTAGAAGAGATTAAAGAGAGCAGGAACTGTGCAAGGTTTATGACTTGTTCAAGGCTGCAGAACAAATCACAGCGAGAACTGCAGTTATCTCATGTGACACCCAGCCCCGCACACAACCATCGTATGCTAGTTCAAATTAGCAAGTCAAGATCCCATGTTTCAGCATGATAACCATTTGTTGATTATGTTCTTTACATTTGGCTGGAAACAATGAGGGGGAAAAGGAGCACTGTCAAAAAAAGAAAAAAAAAAAAGAGATGGCTTAGGATATCTTACCAGTCAGCTGCCATCTATCACAAAGCAGACTTTCCAAGATTTTAAGTATCAGGACATGGAGTAGCATAAATTTTTATGCCCGTGCTAATGTGTCTCAATCACATGGACTTGTTCATGCAGTTATTACTTTTATAGGAACGTGGCTCTGAATTAGAATTAGTCTGGAGTAAAGATAGAGTTAGTGCGCATCTATTCAACACAAGCGGTATTCTTTCCATTGTAATTAGGACTCCAGTTTGGGATACACAATATTTTCTTCATAGTTTTATAAGAATATCTACTGAGCTTTACAGCAATAATTTTGAGAGAGACAGTAAGAAGTTTAACTGAAATACAGTGTTTTCAGCTCCTTTGTACTTAGCAGCCTGGCACACAGATACTTTAAATACAGTTCTAACAGCTGTTGTCTTAAAGTGGTCATGTTAGGAGTATATAAAGAAATGTGGTATATAATATACTGTGGTGCCTCTCGCTGTCAGTTGGAGTCAGCAGATTTTTGAGAGCCAAAGCCATTAAGTGTCAAGCCACTCAAATATGTTTTAGTCTAACTAGAGTTTGAATGGCAAGTAAATAGCAGGGCTTGCCCTCGTTTTTATGAAATAGTTATAGAACAGAGATCTTTCAACTTCACATTCTTCAACAAGAAAACAACTATGGCTTCTTCTGTTCATAACAGAAGAGCTTTTACGCGTAATATTTTAAGAACTCACTGTTCCAGAAATTAAATCACTCTTCATGAAATAAAAGCAATAAACTGATGTCACCCAACACTTAATGTGGGACAATTGCATCAGTCAGTAATAGAAGTGCATGTCTGCAGGCAAGTGATACTCAGTTCATGCTTGCTACTTTAGTGTAATATCCTAACAAAATACTATGCTTCAAAATCACTGATTTGGGGGTTTTGTTGTTGGTTTGTTTGTTTTTTGGTTTTTTTTCGTACAGGTTCAGATTTCAGAATAATTTTTGTACTTTGTTTTGTATTTCATCAATTCAGACAAACTATCACACTTCCTATGAAAGCAACACTAAAAAAATATGAATAGAGAAACAATCTATACTGTGAACGCTAGACACCAACCAAGGTAACATTCTGTGAATTAGATAATGCCAATTCACATACTGTTAACATCTCCACGAGTTAATATCCACATGGTACATTTTGAAAACCTAGTACATACCTAGAACATACCTATTATGCCTAAAGTTCATTTCCTCTATTCAAAAGAGGTTGGTTGGTTTTTTTTTTTCCCCCCTCAGAAAGAAGCTAGCATTTTCCTTCCGAAAACCCTTGCACAAGTCTCTGTTATGAGGTAGGTGAATTTAGAAGTTAATCTCTCACTACACATGACTGAATTTTAAGTAGTTTTTTAGGATCAAAACCTTGGTCAAAAATGCAGTCAGGTGTATATGCTTAATGGTTAAGCAAGCACTTCCTAATCATCCCATCCCGCAGAGCTGCATATGCAGCTGAAAACAAAACAGAATTCTGTACTGTCCACTCAGAAATAGTAAAAGTCAGAGTAGTTCATATATGATGAAGGAAGCTTTCCCCAAAAAGCTAGTGTGTTTAGCTGAAAGTTTCCCAAGTCTTTTTTGGACTTTTTTAGACTGTAATCTGTTTTACAGACAAGATTAAGTTTCATCCAGTCATACATGCAGATCCATGTTTGTGATCCAAAAATTTGTTACAGGAATCCCTAATAGAAGTCAGTAACGTAGCCTGGCTGGCGGCATGACACACCTTAAACTCCACTGCGCAGTGTCCTGAAGGTTATTAGCACTACTGTCCCAACAGCCTGAGCACCACTGGCTATTACAACGCTACAGCTTTGTGCACGTGTATGGCCAGACGGTTACACAGTGCATCTGCTGCTCTGTAACCATCCAACACTGGTCCTGTGCACGTTCAGCTCTACTTCTGAAACTACCTATGTGTTTTAATTGTACAGCACCACAGTGCTCTTTGTTAAACAGAACATAATAGTATGGGTCAAATTAGGAAACAAAGTGAGAAGTCCCATGGAAATCCAGACCTGATCTATAGCCTTAAATGCCCATTTAAGAGCAGAGAACAGGTGCTGTGATAATTCTGTAACGCTTAAGAAAATACATACGCACGAGTGCTCCCATTGATTTAATTCTGAACACTCATCTGAACACTTCTTCGTATGAATAACATCTGAATAAATACATAAGCTCATAAGTAAGTTCAGTATAAAGACTAACTAAGATACGTTTTGCAGTAGTCATACAACTTCACTAGGGTTTAAGTTTCACTGTTCAGATCTCTTGTAATTCAACTGAAGTCACGCATATATCAGTTAGGAGAGCAGCTACAATCATTGCAGAAATGCTGGGGTCTCTAACTTTGTCTTAAAAACCCTTAAATCTTCAGAAAAGCACAAAAAAAAAACCGCTACAAAACAAATGAACCAAGAAATTGCTGAGAAGTTATGCAAAACCATAATATAGACTGTAATATTCACATTAAAAATGTTTTGGTGATGGAACTTCTATTTGACAATACCAAAGTGGTTGTTTAGGGAGAAAAGAAGGTAAAAGACTCATTAAAGAAATGCCAAATCTATTCTAAAAGGAAAGATTCATTTCTTTCACAGAGTTTTCCCACTTGTAAAATCAAAATAGGATACTTAGTTTTAGGCCAGTTTGTCCTGGATTTGACTACTTCACTGTGCTACTCCAAATATATTAGATCACTGTAAATATCTGCCTGTTTGCAGAATACTTGTCAAGATGTTTTTTGGCCCCCCTCTCCTCCACAGTGCCCTGCCTCTACTCAGCATCTCCTTTGACCGGAGGCACCCACTCACCAATTGCTTATTCACTGCCCAGCTCTGCGTCTCTTTGCTTTCCCTCAGTGCTCTAAGCGTTAAAGGAAGAAGATACACTCGCAGGCGATACCCTTTCCTGCCGAGGGCTGGTTAGCAGATCATTTCTTATCTCCTGTTACAAATGCCCGGCTTCAGTGATCCATGCACATAGACATCGCCACTCAGCTCTGTGTATTTGGGAACACAGCCAAACAGCTGAAGAAGCAGAAAGAAAAACCCACAATCATCAGCTGGTGCAAAACGTAGCAACGATTTGCTCAGTAATACAGGTCATTCTACACCAGGGCAATTCTTCTGTTGCAAGCAGGTCTTCAGTCAAGTAGTGAATCAGAGCCTGCCTCGGTCTTTCTGTGCCCTGCAGAGAACTACCCTGAGCTCGCAAAACAACTGCCTCTCCAGCTACTGTGCTGATTTCCCAGCACTATACCAGAGCAATGAAAAAGTCATCCAATTGCAGGAGATGTGCAAAGCGCTCATTAGGTAATAAACATAATGACATCATGACGGGGGGGAGGGAACCAATGGTTAAATTAATTCCTTTGACTGAGCTTCTCCACATCACCTACAGACAAGAAAGGAATCTGACATTTACAAAAGCAGTGAGAGTTTCATTGGGCATACACTTACTTTGTGAAAAGAAATTGATAGCTTTCTAGGCAAAATAGATCTGCAGCTAAGGCCATAACAAAACATGTAGTTGTGACGCTGAATTCGAGACTTTGAATCATCAGGGTTGGAAATACTCTTGGGGGTCCAATCTCCTGCTTAAACTGGGACGGCAATGAATGTAGTACTGAGTTGCGCAGGGCTTTTCTTGAGTGCATCGCAAAAATCTCCACTGAGAAAGAATCCACAACCTCCCTGACAACACGTTCCAATGCTTAGTTACCTTCAGAGACAAGGTATTTTCCTTATATTTCCTTATATTCCATCACAACCTTCCTGTTAACATTTCTGACCACCATATCTTGCTCTCCTGCTGTGCACAACTACCAGGGGTTGGTCCATCCCAAGCACAGGATTTGTCCTCCCTGCATTTTGTAAGATTCCTGCTGACCCGTTCCAACAGCCCGCCCAGGTTCCGGTCAAGGAAATGCGACAAAGGTAATTTCCAATGATACAGATATCAGGATAAGGTACAGACAACAATCTAGAAAACTTGGAAATACGGTCTTCGAAGGTCCAACTTAATGACTAAGATGGATGATTTTTCATAAATATAAGATTTTCCAGAAGTAATAGGCATATATTACAGCTAGGTATTAGCAGAAAAACTTTCTAATGGTAAGGACAGGCTACTGGAACAGATTACTCAAGGAGGCAACAATGACACCTTCATCAGACTAGCTGACAACTTGATTGCTACATTATTCTATTATTTAAATAAGTGCATATAAAATAATCATAGGAATAGGAAAAATACTGTATTTTTGCTTTAAAAAAAGAAATACGTGTAGTCAAAACCTCCAAAAATTTCATTTAGGAAGCATTCCCACAGGATTGTGTGTTGGTTTTGGTGGGTTTCGTGTTGTTTTTTTTTTTTTCCACCCCAACAGTTTGCAGTGGGTTTCTCCCCTTACCTCAGCAGAACAGTAATCTCTGGGTAAAGCATATGAAATAAGCTTGTATATGACAGGGATACCTTACAGGAATACTGTTGCTAGTTCAAACTGAATTAAAAAAAAAAAAAAAAAAAACTTTCAAAATTTAAGCCTATTCACTTTACTTTCCAGAACAAAACAAAATGAAAACCTAGAAATACTCTTTAATATATCAATTTGGACAATTTGAATGGGTTACTCTATCTATTTTCTAACCTATGCTCTTTAACTGAGAATCTTTATTGATTATTGTTAGCAATTAGAGAATCCATCTATTTCTTCAAACTCATCAGTAAAATAAATTCAAATATAATGTTTTTAAACACTCAAGATTTTTTTCAGCTGTTACAGAGAGTATAAATACTTGCCTACATTTTTACTTTTATGCTATATAATGACTATATGTTATTACTTTTTTTACAATTTATGGAATAAACAAAGAAATCTGCATGGAAGCCAAAAAAAGGCCTAGAGATAATATGTGTGTGACAAATGGTCAGCCTGTGAAAGCTGCAGTCTGACACCGTATTTTTCAAAGAGCTGCAGGTATTCTTTGAGCTACAGGATGTTAGCCTAGAAAGAAATCATCCAAACCCAGAAAAATCTTAGCCTTTGAAATTGCAGTGAGGTCAAAAAGTAGCCTTTCATTTGCCTTTCATCCAAGCTAACGCCAGCATAAGAATTACAAGTAGGAGGAAAACTTTTCATTCTTGCTTCCGTAGGAAACTGACGCTGCCCTCAGATGTACAGAAAATATGACATACTGTGCTGCTCTTTCTGAATTCATTTTTTAACAGCGCAGCGCGTAGCAGGATGAATCCACGCGTTCGTGAACACCAAGCGTCACACGTGGCTTGGCATGCAAGCTTGGCTAACGTGCCATACAAGGCACAGCGACTTCAGCAAACCTGAGATAATTGGCATGGCACGATCTACCTGCTGGCTCTGTTCAGCTGCAATTAGGATTCTGGAGAGCACATCTCTGGAGACAGTTATTCACAAATGTGTCTGTCTGAATAATGTCTAAAATTATTATTTCTTCATCATTTTACTCTCTTGCCACACCAGTCTATAGGTAGGGATAATAAAAATATTTTACTCTTGCCATAGTTTTCTGATGTAAATTTATCTTCAATTAGACTGAAGTTTTATGTATAAAATTTTGGGGTTGTCTTTTTACCATTACAAAACGAACAGACCAGATATCATTTCTCAACTGCAATACTATATTTCTTCTTGATACAATTCAGAAAACATTAAACGTGTTAAGTTTTATCGATATTTAAGAGGAGTTACTCACTCCCTCATTTCTTCTAATATAATTTTCTGGATTTCTGCCAGTTTCATAATGCATAGGCATAGCTCCTTTGAACATATAAAAATAAGGTAAGCTCACATGCACTAAGAAAACCTATTTTATAAGAACTATATATAGTCTACTTAAATTAACAATAATGTATTACTCAGTAGTATAACTGGATATTTTTCAGGGAATATTTATTACCATGTATTTCCTACAAGTGCTCTTGTAGCTCAGCCTGTATGATGCCAATGGCTCGCTGACTCATGTTTGGAGTCTTCCAGACTAACTGAGCTCCCTGAAATGGGTCTCCCTTTCTCCATTTACATATATTGAACCTTCAGCTAAAGGTATTCTGTAATAAGGGCAAAGCACTGTGGAGAACATCAATGAATTATCTCCAAGACAGAGCTGACAGAGATGGCAGTTAGCCATCCTGTAACTGGAATAACTTAAAGGAAAAATCAACAAAGTGAGTCTATGTTTAAAAAAAAGAAGTGATACTCGTTATCTTCCAGTAGCGAATCTTTAAATATCAGACATGGACACGTATTGCTGAATGAGAATTTACAGGCTTATATTTTGTTGTGATTTTTCTACTCTTCTCTACTATAAGTGCAGTTACAGTATCGGAGTAAATCTCCAGGACAGCAAAGCAACAACTACAATCTTTAAAAGCACTCCCCCTGCCACCTACACACATGTGCACATTTTGAATCACTTCTTTAACAAGAAGCGGGAGCTGAGACAGCTGCCCTCACCATCAACCAAGAAAGCCCAGATACTGCTCAGAAATCCATGACAGCAGCTCACATGCCTGTTGCTGAGCCTGCTGAAATTATGCCAACTTCTTAAATAAACCCCCATCCTCTCCTTGCCTTCCAGCAAATTCCCAACAACGTAAGCTGAAGGAGCACATAGGCCTCCATTCATCACTGAGTGTCTAAATTTCTAACAATAACCATAAGTACCCAACATTCAAACCCCAGATCACACAACAAAGAAATAAAAGGAATCAGAACTATATATTCACACCCTTAAAATCTAAAAATACCAGAGTAATGCATTCTAGCCTCTGTTAAGTATTTATAAGAGTCCCACCGCATTAGTGCCATTGCTTTCATTTTATTTATTGTTACAACACTTCTATGCATAAATTAAGTCCTTTCTTCCCCCACTCCTTCATTTCACAAAAAAGGAAAGGCAGCTTTGTATCTTGCCCAAGGTCTTGGAGGCAGTTTCTGAAAAGGTTTGCTGCTCTGGCTGAAAACCTTCTTTTCCTTTCATTTCTTTACATTTTTTCCCCGTAATACAACAACCATCACATATATTAATTGTTAAAAGAGGAAAGGATAAGTGTAATCATAGAATTAAAGAACATGTCAAGCAGTACACTGATGTATTCACTTGATATCACCCAGAGAAATAAAACAATTTAATACAGCATTCAAACATCTGCTTAACAAAGTCACTGCCTCCTCTAAAACCCATCAGGACCACTGAGAAGATGATCATGTTTCGATATGGTGGTCCCTATCATTAAAGTAACTATTAAGAAAAGTGTATTAGCCTTTGTGCTTTCATGATGAAAACATCCTTAAGTCTCCTGTGATTCTATTCCAGCTTCTTTATAACCTTCACAGATGTAATCAGAGCTGCACCTGAATCTGCCATTGGTTACAGATTTGAGTAGCATAGGTTTTTTTAAAATATGTGCTACACCCCTGTCTCTCCTGTAGCTCATTATCTTAAGAAGATAAAGATCAGATTTACAGAATGAAACACATGGCAAGATATAACCTTCATTTTTATGTGGCAGAAATCTTAAATCTATCGTAGTTGCAATGAGAAAAATCCCTATGGTGATACACTCCAGACAAGATTACTCTTCTTTCAGAACATTTCAGTGCTGTTGAAAGTTGACATATCTAAGAGGACTGCAAAGTGAAGGGCCCTATTCATCCACAAAAAGCTACACCACAGGAAATGCAGCTGGCAGTCAAGATAGTACCTTTACTAAAGAAAGCATTTATACATATAAGCAATGAGGATAAGGTTATAAACGATAAGGATATAGACTGCACAGAGGCTACTGAACACAAAGCTATTGTAATAAATCAGAGGCTGAATGGTTTGCCTTATACCTGGTATGTATTCCAGTCTCTGCAAGTATCAGGTGAAACAGGCAAGATCTAAAGTAGGTAGATTTAATAGGCAAAATCTTCATCATATCACTTCAGTGATTCTATGAACTCTTGCAACTTCTCAATGCCGAAGTTTTCAGAAAAAGGAAAAAAAGGTACACACACAGTGGTAGCAAGTAACTATTCAAAAGCCACTTCATTTTCCAGCCTGACGCTTTCTCTCACAGATATACACCACGCAGGGTGAGGTATGGATAATTCTGCAAACCTGGAATATTGTGTTCAGCTCTGCTCCCTGCTATACAAAAAAGATGTGGACAGGCTGGAGAGGGTCCAGAGAAGGGTCACAAAGATGATCAAAGGACTGGGAAGCCTGCGGTATGAGGAAAGGCTGAGAGAACTGGGTTTGTGCAGCCTGACATACTGCTGTTTGATGAGGATCCTGAAGGTAACGATTTTAATTTTGTTTCCTAAAATATCTAGAAAGGGATTGCATATTGATTCCCTCCTTTGCAAGGCAGAAGAGATGCGCCTCCCTTAGCTTTGGATGCTTCCACTGGATTATAATCAATACCACTGGATTATAATGAATACAAACCACAACATTACTAATTGATTACAACTACAGTTCTGGGACAGGCACCCACATTTCAAGATGCTAGAACTGCATTATCAAAACAACTAAAAACTTTCTGAGGCGCTCAAACTATCCTGACCTTGGCAAAGGAAGTACTGGTGAACACATATCCCTCCTCCTCCCCCTTGTAACTGCCCATTCCAAGTAAATGACTTTGACTATGTATTTGATCAGAACATCACGTCCATCTTTCCGCACGTTCCGTGTATACATGATGTAAGTGGTTAATTAACATTAATTATATGATATTAAGCAACAGAATTCATGTCAGAAGCCATATTAATACTTAATCTGAAGAATTACTTCAAAAGTACATTTCTGCAGTAGTAAATAATTAATCCTCTCTGATCATTACAGAAATGACAGTAATTAAAGAAAATAAGACAGCACTGAAGTCACTAATACAAACTTTTTTAAAGTTGGGATTTTTTTTATGTTGTTACATTCTTTGTTTACTGTAAACTTATTCCAAAACGTACAGAAAAACCTTGTGTTTTGGAGTGTTAAACAATTTAATGTTTATCTCAACTGATGCTTCCAGAACTTCTGCAACTTGCAAAAATCTCCCAGTAAGTTCTCCACTGTGTACGCAGCCCCTTACACCTCAGGGTAGTATTCTCTATGACTACAGGTTCACTGGGATTGAAAAGGAAAATCTTTGCATTTTTGTTAACATGCCACAAAATGCATATTTTTCTTTCTATTCCTTAATTGTGTAGAGCAGTCTGTTTAGCTGGGGCCTTACTAATTATAATTCTCCTTGCAAAAATTAAGATACACATAGCAAACTCCTTCAGCCCTAATGAACACAAAACCAGAAGATGTTACCATTAAAATGGCATTTATCAGATGCCAGACTAACATGCGAAGCATTTTAGGTCCAGGAAACTAAGTTAGTATTTAAAATACCAGTCTATGCAAATCAAGAAGTGTTCTGGTTCCCTCACCGTGCTTTTTTGGTAAATACCATTGTAACTGTTGAAACTATAGAACAAGAAAACTTGCAGTTAAGCTCTTCAAGTTCACATAAACATGCCAGCAAACTAAATATAAATGGTAAGTCTATTATTACTAGTACAGCCTTTAAAACAAAATAATTCCTTTGAGTTTTCCTTGAATGTATTTGTATATATCTAAAGAATGGTTCCATCTTAGTCCAGCTGAGTTTAAGAGCTTTCAAATTGCAGTCGCTGTGGTGCGTGTATAGTAAGTGGTAAATTCCAGTATACACAAAGGAAAGAGAACTTAAGACGTGAAGCTGAATAAGCAACAGGGCAGTAGAGGAGCTAGCGTATAGGGAAAACAAAGCAGTAGTACTTAGTTTTAATTGGTAAAGCATTTAAAAAATATGAAATTGTTAGTCCATTTGGAGATCTCAACCTTGTGGTCTCACTGTGAGAGTTCCAGCTCCTCAGTTACAAAATGAAGTGGTTATTAGCCTACAAAAATTTAAACATGGGCTTAACATTTCTTTGGTGTAAAAAGAAAACAAAAGGCAGTGCCACGTGTGTATACTACATACCAAGGCATTTTCAGATCCGACATTACATTTATGATTGAAGATTAGGAGCTAGTCCAGCAATATCCCGACACTTGAGGATATTGAGACAATGAACGGTTAAGTATATTTTTAGAGAAAAAAACAGCAAAACCCAAGCCTCATTCAAATCTAAATCGTATTATAGAATGCACTTAGAGGGAAAAAACCAACAGGTATATAATATGGCTTTATGATAAAAGAAAGTCTTGTTCTAATTAATTGCTGTATGTTAGTAGAGATCATACATGATCTTTATGGGTTTTTGGAATTGCCTACAATGACAATCAGACAAAAAATGATTCCGAAGCAATATAAAATAGGAATTTGAAGTAAACTACCATGTTATAGCTACATACTTTGATACCATGACATAATCCACATCCTTTTAAAAGTGAAAAATAGATGCAAGATGCTACTCAACTACAAAACGAGTTACCAGATAAAGGATCGGAACAGGAGAAAGTCCCCAGAAGTAAGGGTGGCTACTGAAACAAAGAGGGTAACGGACAGAAGCAGCTCCTAGTTAAAATTTCCCTTCAGATGTTTACACTTACTTGCAAGTTCTTCTTCTAAAACTAAACCATAAAAAGCTCATAAGTCATTATGTAGAGTTTCTCATACGCAATCGCAGAGTCCTTAATTCAGTTTAATTAACAAAACTGAATTACAGACATTTGGATTCAAGTAAACTTTTAAATGAACTAAACTATAGCAACCCCCCGTTTAGAACTTTAAGAACCTGACTCTGTATGAGTTTGTGTGTACAAACTGTGCAAGTGTTCCACAGAGTTTATCTGTGTTTATGGTCATTGCGCATAAGAACAATTCCAAAGCATATCCCACACTGAAGTCAGAGGCACAGAAACAAATATCCTTCACATTAACTACATACAGCCACTGAAGAATCACTTGAACTTTAAAAGCATATGTGCTCTCATATTATTTTTCTGAAAATTTAAGCAACATGATAAGAGTGAATAATTCAAAAGCTATTCAATACTGTGACAGCTTAGGAATTTGCAACATTTTGCCTAACCACCTACCGATTAGAAGAAGACTCTACCATCAGTCTTGGCTGATAAGATCATAACTTTAATAGTTAAAAATAAAAATGAAGTGGTTAGCTTCAGCTATGATAATTTACAGGCATTTAGGATCAAATCTATGCACAGCTCCATTCATCTGCCAAAACCAAAAGCGTCACAGAGAATCAAATGAGTGTTTGATAAGTTGTAAGCACATCTTTGTAAAAGCAGACTGTGCATCAAACCAGAATCCCAGCAGTGCTCCTGCGCCTATTCTTCACAGCAAGAGTTAAGACAGAAGTTTTAATAAAAGCTAATGCAATCATTTTTGGAAATGAAGAAATGTAGTAAGTTAGTAAAAGTAAAAAAAAAAAAAAGAAAAACAAAACCACACACAACTGTGGATGATACAAGAGTAAACAAAATATTAATACTTTAATATTTTTATTTTAATTGATATATTATATAATTGATATTACTAAAGCAATAAAACCATTCCATCCCAGTAAAACTCCTTCTATTGCATATACACCTCTGTGGTCCCAAGTATTTAAGTCTATCCTTCAGATCAGTTTCAACTCCAATTTCACACACACACTTTCAGGATGTGCTTTTGCTTCAAAATATTTCTGCTGGAGTTCAAAAAGTACGCAACACCAAGGCACTACTAGCATTTTCTTTAACGATGAGAACTTCTGAAGATAAATAATTTTCATTATCTTTTTGCCTAAAAAAATAAAAAGCATCCTTATCTCATCTAATAATTACAACACTTCCCTTCTGCATCTGCTGATGTTTTGACTGCAGGAAGAAAAAAAAACAAAACAGCAACTGTTAAGCCAAAAGGTTGCACTGCTCTTTGTGTGGCACATCATAGCAGGAGACCACTAAATTACAGCTGCATTTGCCATCCCACAGCTTTATGGCGACATATTAACGCAGTGCAAATAGCAATGAAAATATTTGCTGAGTAACCAATTCCAGAGATGTCAACACTAAAATAAAGAATTTCAGCACACACTCCTCTGCAAAACATAATTAAACAGACAAGTAGAGAAACTGACTTTAAACAGTAATGGAATGAAAGCGGGCAGGTGGCATGTGTGTATCTGTGAACTGCAGTACGCTGCAAGTACGGTTTAATTTCGAATTGCCATTTAGGTATTGTGTTACAACAGTATAAGTAGAATAACTTGAGATGCTGAAGATCATAGAGTTTTCTCTAAAGTAGGATAGTGCTGATTATGCAGAGCCGATGGAGTGACAAGCACTACCAGTTATTTTCATCCTTTTGTTCCCAATACCAGTGCCAAAGGAAGGGGGCTCAAAACTGGCAGGACTTGGATCCTCTTGCCAATCAAGGCTATGGATGTGCAGCTTTAACATTTCTCCAGCGAGACTTTTACCGTGCTTTTTGATCAGCAGATCTACAAAAATAAGATTTGTGATCCTATAAGGAATTCATGGCACAGTGTGTGATACCCAATTAATCCAGGCACCCCCCAGGTAAATGCTTCCTCCTGTAAAGGCTGTAGCAAAAAAAAAAAAGAGCCCACACCAAAACCAAACCCATGTCACATGACAGTATTTTCTTCAGTTGAAAGGCCTCAAGGCTTTATAATTGACATTCTCATCCAAAAAACCAAAACCCAACCATACCTTCTCCCCCTCTGTGCTCACCTGCACAGTACAATGCTCATACTCTCCTCAAACATCCCAGCACTACCTACCTTTCCAGCACAGAGGCATTGCCACTGGCCCATCTCTCTCCTGAAGGTCGCAAAAATCTCAATTCAAGTACCTTAAACCACAGTAAGCATAACCAAGAGTCTCTTATTTTCCAGCATCTGCTTTCTTCATGCGTATTTCTCCCCCCTCCTCTGTCACTCTGACAGTACAGGGGAATCTGGTTTTTTGCTCCTGCTACTGGTGGGTTTGTGTTTTGTTTGGTTTTTTTTAAAAAAATCTTTCTAGCAGTGTTGTTTAATTACTTACTAATTAATTAATACAGTGTGCATGCTATATTCTTTTTTTCCAGTATTTTTGTGCAGCTCTACTTATTCTTTGAATTCATTTGTCTACAGTTACTGTTAATTGGAGGTAGGACAAGAAAAGGTTCACCCTCCCTGCTGTGCAGTTTTGCCTCATTCCTCTTACTGCAGTTGCTGCAGGGATTTGTAGTTGCAACCCTGTGGACTCCGAAGCTCTGAAATGGCGATGTTGAAGAAGCAGAAAAGGCAAATGTATGCAAAAGGGAGGCAGCAGCGCAGGGATTTAAACGCATCACATTTTGCCTTCAGTGACCTGGGAGACAGCACAGCATACTGCAGGTGACAAATGAGATGAGTCTAGTGCTGCCAGCGTAATCCAAGACACATCTGTTAAAGACACAAATCACAGCAGGAGTGGTGTTGTCTGTGAGATACGCCTCCTCCAGAAAAAGGTCAATAGTGATGAGGGCCGAGATGCAGTGGCAGCACAATGCAGGGGTATATCTGGCTTTACCTTATCAAACAGCACTGAGCAATCTGACAGAGGCCAGGGAAGGGTGGCTTTATCAAAAGCAGACAGATTGATTCAAAAGTCACTCGAAAAGTTTAAGAGTTTTTTTTTATCCGCGAACAATGTTCTTCTATTCTCTGAAGTGACTGCTAGGACACTGGTGCTTTTACTGCACTGCTGAATTCAAAACAATTAAAACTGCTTTTAATATAGCCATTCTGCAATAGAAAACACGTTTAAATCCAATTTTAAAAAATCTGGATATAAAGGAGGCGCTATGTGACATTAAAGTAAAAAGTTTCTTAGGTGAATAGCAAAGGGAAAATGCCAGCAAGGGCTGAAATATGCAAATCTCGGTCTCACTGCAAGGTTCAAAATTTCATTAAAATGGAATCTCAGCAAATGTCGGAAGTCGACACATTCATTCTGTTCAAGTGATTACTTTTGTATTTTCAAGTATGTGCTAACGAAAAAAAAATACTAAAACTCTATTAGCATTACTAAATTGCAATTCTTCCCAGACAGTTTGTTAGAGCAATGTAATAGGTGTTAAAATATAGTCAAGACTATCTATTTCCTTCTCTTCCATAGGTCTGCCTGCAGCATGATAGGGTTTTCACAGATAAGAGCAAGCTCAAAGGATTTCAGTCAGACATTCATCAAAAACCAGACCTGGAAGGAAGCTCATGAGGACAATTAATCCACACTTTCCTCAACAGGTTCAACAATATCCACATTATTTCTGATAAGTGCTTGTCTAGATATTTATTTTTTTAAAAAAAACAGGCTTCAGCAATAATGACGTTACTGTGGTGCTGTTACCATTCCAAACTGCCAAACTCTTTCCGCAGAGCTCTTGCCTACCTTGTTTGTCTCCAGCCTCTATGTGAAGAGTTACCCTGAACACACAATTTTGCATTTGCCCCTCTTCAGTTACACTCGATTTCTCCCCAAGCATTTCTCCAAGTTGTCAGTTTTCTCCTGGATTGCAGTCCCGTCTTCCACAAAACACCATCCTGCCCACTTCTCAGGTGGTATTTAAAAATGTAAGAAACAGACTCTCTATTCCCTCATTCAGGTTGCAAATGAAAATATTGAGTAACACTGGAGTCAGGTTAGATGGCTGTAATTTTAAAAATCCTTTAATTTAATAACAAACTTAAGAACTATCCTACAATATTTTTCCAATCATTCGCATACCCATCTGCAAGTCATTTCACATATACAGTATTTTACTACTTTGTTTACTGGGACTATTACACTCTCCAAACAAAAGAGGAGAAAAGGATAGCTTAAAAAAAAAAAATCAATAACTTTGTCTCAGTGCAGAGTCAGATGGATTTCTTAAGAAAAAAATTACTGTGTTAAGGGAAAACAGGTTGACAAAGATTAGGCGCTTGATGCTTCTTGGATTACTTATTCTAGCATTTTAATCTGTATGTATTTATTTCCTATGACATAAAAACTATGAGCGCGTCTTGAGTTTAAAAAATAGTAGATTTAAAAAAAAATGAAAAGTCTTTGTCTAGAGCAATCTTCTTTCCTATACTGACAAAGCGGCCACGTCTTGATGACAAGAACAGTGGGGCCAGCTTTTAATACATTTTTGACTTCTACTGTTTGCACCTGTGCACGCATTTTGTATTGTATGCTTTTTCTTTGACTACTGTTTTATTTTTAAGCTACAAAATTCTCCTGTAACTGCTTCCATCTGAGTGGTAGAGCTTCAAATTCTGCCAGAGTATTTGCATGTAATTGGGCAGGATAAAGTTGGCGAGGAACACTGCGAACACCTGCCCTCACTCAAGGCAACGGCAGAATCCTGCAGTAGGACAACGCTGTGAATACTTCGAGGGAACAGACGATGTTTCTGCCCTTCCTGAACTGAAAGATGTGCTTTACGCAGCCCTGTGTGCCACGTAAGACCTAGAGGTAAGGGCTTGTATTCTTAAATAGTCAACAGGACATTATGCTTCCAAAAGTCCATTCCATTCACTCTCCAAGTCTCATCCTCAGTCTTCCATCTTCTCCTCCCTTCAGTTTCAATTTCTGTGAACAATTGGAAACCTAGCTGAAAGAGGAAAGGTCCTTTTTCCCATATCAAAAAAGGCTATGCTGCTGTGTTTGCACAGGTGTCAAATAATACAGGTGCCACATTCATTCCAGTCGTATTAGTCTATCACTCTGTATGCTCCTTTGATAAGAAAAAAAAAAAAGAAACGTAATATCGTCCTCCTGAAAAAGAATAACCTTTTTTCCTACAACATAATGCTGTGCTTTTGTCATTATAAGGCTGGAACCCATTTTATCAGCTATTTCTAGTGTATTTATTTGGAAGAGCATTCTGTACAGATACTCCATTTAGTTCTCTGCATCAACTGGAAATTCAGGAAAAAATTGCCCCAATTGACAAACACACTAAACAAGGAAGTGTAGGTGAGTATTTTAACCCTGGAATTTAAATCTTATTTTCCTAGTGCTTGCTCTCTTCATAAATTTTATTGGAAAAAAAGTAAATAGACTGTTTTCTATGTAAATAGCAATAAATCTCATGTATCAGTCAGAAGGCAGCACTTCTGTACAGGAGCACCAAGTTTGTCCTCTACTGACATGACTTCTTTGTAGCCATAAATGACATCAGTGTGGGGGATTTTGCCACAAATGCACCATTTGGCTTTGAGTTAGATTTTAAAACTTCTTTCTGTGCCACCAAAGGAAGTAAAACTGGAAACCAGTGTCTCAAAACCAAGAAATAAAATACCCCAACATACAGGCTATCAAAACAACCCCTGCATAATCAATTATTACTGCTGAAATATCTCCACAGGATTTAAGATTGAAAAGAATTTAGAAAATAGGAAAGTATCCAATTCTGTAAGCTTTAGTAGGAATGAATCTGTAACTCAGAGAATGTACTGCACAGTGCCAGTCTGCATCAAAGGATGTGGCACCTTAACCGCAACCTTAATATTTTAACACTATTTTATATAAAGTGACTTAGTAGAAATTACTGTAGATCTCTTTGAAAGTCACGGTTTTTCCCATCCAGCCCCACCTTAGAGCTAAGAACAAAATACAGAAGTGTCAAAATACTTCCTGCAGATAACTAGAAAACTGGATATTCCAAAAGAAACCACTGCAAGTGGCCTAATAAAGTATTCCATTTCAATGGTAACTTTTTGCTTTATGTAACACTGAACACTAAAATGAAGAGTTGTGTTAAAATCCAAACGTCTTTTCAAAAATGCTGATACATGACCTTTTAAAGCTTTTAAAAAAGGTGTTCTCCATTGTCCTTCCATCCCTATCAAAAACCAATACACTTTCTTGAAACGTTAAGACTCTAAAGGGACGGCTTTCTCCGAATGTAACAGGACTACAATTTGCATTCAGCTCTAACAATAGAGAGCAATCTATTCCCTCCTCTTGGCACTGCAATAGCAATACAGCAAAACACGGCTTTTGTAACCAGACAGCAAATACAGCTTGTCAAAAAATCTACTCATCTCTCTCCCTTTCAGAACGTCATTAGCTTCTGCTGCCGTCCCTTATCTAATCCAAAATGATCACAAATCATCTGTTATTACAAAAATTAAGTGCTTGTTTGGTCAAAAAGATGCTCTATTTGACACGTCAAGTGCACTGTTGTTATTCCTGCTCCTCTTTTATCATATCTAGACTCACCTGAATTCACATCAACAGTAAACTTTAGCACAGCTCAAGAATCAGAACAGCAATAGCTGACAATGGCACTGTTTGCATGAGAGTTCAAAAGTATGTATCCATCACTTGTCACATAGTTTACATAAATACATTATCTTTACATAAACTTCTACAACAGAAGGCATTGTGATCGATTAAGATGACAAGTAAGTTCGCATCTAAATTCACCGTACAATTCACATTTCATCAAGGCACAAAACCTTGGAGGGACAGAAAAATTAACGCAGCATCCAGAGTCTGGCAAGCCAAGACGCACGGTATTGAGAACGCCTCACCTCAGCAGCCTGTCTGAACAGACTTCAAGCCTCAGCGTGAGAGCGGAAAGAGAAGATGAAATCTGACGAATCTTTATAGAACAGTAGAATTCTGGACTAATCCAGAAAAACATCGCTCCTAGTGAAGGATCTGGGGGGAATATCTGTGTTCCCTACTGTACACACATAGAGAATCCAACATTAAATCTTTCAGGCTGTATTATTTATTATTTCAAACCACACAGACCTCGTCCATCAGACACATGGAAAGAAACAGACCTCCTGGTTTCTCTTTATCTCTAAGTTTTATCACCACTGCAGAGAAGACATCAGACAAGGACTCGATTACAACGTTCAACAAAAGTGTAAAGGATTAGGTAGGAACTGTAGACAGCCTAAACCTAACTTCATTAGTTGAAGCAGGTCATCAAGTAAACCAAACCAGGTTATCAATTTCACAGGTGATATGAATTAGAAGGGAGCGTCACCAATGCCAACAGAAATTAACATACTACAAAAATTGAGGAGAAAATGGACAAAGTCTTACTAAATGACAAAACTGAAGGACACGATGAGAAGAATGTATTAGAGTTAACAGCTAGAGATAAAGCAGATGTCTGTGACCATGTCAGTAATATGGCTTGAACAGAGCTAAAACACATCTCAGCTGTACGTAAAGACATGTTTTCCTTCAAGAGGTAGAAAACAGCCTTTCCGTGTGGTTCTTGATGTTGTGGCACTGGACAACAACTGAAAAAAAAAAAAAAGATTTTGAGAAGATAATCTGCTTTTTGTAAGCCAGTTCCTTCAGTTGATACTCAGTTCTCCTCATTTCAAGACTTAACTACGCCTAACTGGAAAGAAAGAGTAAACTCCTTTACCCACAGTAACGTCTATGAGTTTTTCAGCAGAGCATTAGCAGCAACATAACCAAGAGCTAGGAAGAAAATTAAGACCAGGTAGGTGGCCGAGTAACCTACAGCCAAGCAACTACCGACATCAACCATTTCTGCCGCGTTCCGAGACAGGGGTCCAATAATTGATATATTTGCATTTAGAAAGAGTTAAATGCTTTTGTGCTTTAAGAAAGAGTTTGGAAGAAAAATGGAACACAATAAAATATTTTTTAACTCTTAATCCCTCATCTTTTGCCTAAACAATGTTCTCCTTCAAAAATTACTTTTCTATGGCATGGGGACATTCGATATCTTTTCCCCACAAGCATCTCGCACAACTTGTCAGTAAACCAAGCCATTACCCCATATTATTCAACTCCGTATCTCAGAGCGAGTGAGGAAATTCACTAGCATTACATAAAATCCGCTGACAGCTATTCATATGACTAGACAGCACAGGAGAAATATTGAAAGATCATGATAAATCACTGCCATCACAACAAACAACAAAGAACTCCGTACAAGTTATTTAGTGAACAAAAAAGTAAAGATCTGAATACAAATCTAAAATATCCCATTATATTAATTCCTACGACATTTCATCTATCAAAAAATAGCGTCTGTGACCAGGTTCTACCAGTTACAATCATAGTTTAAAACACTCACGCAACACATATAAAAGGCAAAAAAACAAAAAATCAGCAGAGACCAAGAAATGGAAGCACATTTCTATCTTATAAATTGTTTTTAAAAAATTGCCTGGCTTGAACCTTCACAGCAAAGAGCATTGAATAACATGGCAGTACATGCAAAAGCCATGTGCATAACAGTGTTTTAATCTGTACCACATGTGGCACCTCACTGATGACGGCATCCAAACCTGTTCCAACTACTTCGTATCATTGGTATCCTGCACTAGTTAAGAAAAAGTTATTTGATAACAGTGTGTGGGAGAAGTAAATCAGAGCATTTTATTTTCTGGTTAAGTTGGGATTGAAACAAAAGGTCTGTGAATTAACATTAAAAAATTACTTTTCTTGTTTCTAGCATGGGTTCCATGTAATTCCACATCTCTGCTAATTCAAACAAACTCAAAGGGGGAAGGGGAGGAAGGGGAAGGGAAGGTGCAAAGACCACTACTTTCCCCTGCAAATAACAACAACAACAAAAAAGTAATTTGATGTGTGTACACAGTAATAGCAAAATACAGAACTGTATAAAGGCGTAACATATTGCAAGATAAAAAAGTGTATTTTTTTAGTTTTCTCTTTCTACTTAAAAGAGCACATATAACATCAAGAAAAACTGAGATTTGGTGAATAAATTCACAGAAGCTGGAATTTCTTCCTAATCTTCCTCTTTCTCTATGAAGCCTAAAAATGCACAAGTTTTTAATAGTCAAATAAATAAATAAAAAAGCCCCAACAACCTACAGTCGGACAGTTCTGTGATCGTCCTTTATCACCTGCCACTTTGTTTATCCTTAAAGTCTTTCTGAACATTTTGAGATTTCAACGGGAGTTATATTCTGATCTTCATGTATGAATTATACACAGACTGGATTTAATTGTCTAAACACAGACTTAGCTATCCACATGCGTATGTTTGGATCTAGTCTTCTGCTATCTGAAGCTCCAGTTTTCCCCTCATCCTACTAGAATCTGTTCATTATTTCCAGAGACATTGGAATTTTATTTATTTATTCGTAAAGTTTTTGTTCCCTAGTTTGGTGTTTACCTATTTTAAATCCTGTTATTTCATTATTTTTTCTTTGCCCTTTCCTGCTTTCCTTCTCAAACACAAGCTGATTAAGATATCTAGCGCAGGATTTTGAAATGGAGCCAAACTGCCGGTCTCAGTATTCACATTGACACCACGGAAATTTCCACATCATCCAAATTAATACCTCGCAGACAAACTGGATGACTTAACAACTGTTACTACCTATAACTTTAGTTCCGTATCACAGTAAACTCTGATACTGAGTGACAACTTTTAATTATTAATGCTTCATACTCAATAATTTTATCACTGGATTACATGTAATATCATTTAAGAGTCATTTTTAAAACGTGTACAGAAATAAACATATATGGGCAGACTTCAGTTTGCCAAAAGGACCACAGGACTGACCTCAGAGCTCACAGAATGAAGGTGCTGCCCATTTTTCACGAAGATGGGAGTAGCTACCCACTGTGTGATTTGATTCCCACTGCAAAGGCAGCCATTAGATTTATATTTGCAGTATAAATGAATAGTCATTCTTCTTCTGTGTCTTAGCTAAAACCAGTATCTTCATGTTATCATTCCAGACACTTCCAGCTTGATAATCTCAGCATCTCTTTTTGATCCTGTCTCTCTCTTTCTGCGTTTGACCCAGGATACAAGGCAGCCCCTACAGAAACAACTAATGATTCTTTCAGCTCTTACTGCTGACACGAGCGCTCATAACCCCTGTTATATGCACAAGCTTATAAAGGATGTGAAGCGCTGTCAGAATGTAAAATAATATATAATCACTGCAAAGCTTCAGATTTTCCTATCCACAGAGTCAGGAAAGCAATGTTACCCAAAATTGAGGAGGGGGAAAAAACAACCCAAATCCTAAAACACAATCCTAAAACAGTCAGAAAGACTACCATACACGTTGTTTCAACAGGTGTTCCATGCGGTTTGGATTTCTTTAAGTTTCCCTACATAGACTATGATGCTAAACACCAACGACACAAAAAACATGGAGACATCAACACAGAAAGCAATTCAGTCCCAGTAACACTTAATTCCTGAAGCTTTCACCATCTTTAATAGGATATATCCGTGCCTAAACTCATGAGTTTGAAGAAAAAAAACTGCCAAAACCAACTCACCAGATCGCTTATTCAAGTGACCCATAAAGGATTTGGGAATTTCCATCTAGGCACGCTGGTTTGAAATTGTGACAGCAATGACGATCTTTTATGCACTAGCAATAAAAGAAAAAGGTTGAATATGGGCAGGTGAATTCTGACGAGGTTGGGAATTAGGACTGAGCATGAGCGTGACAGCTGTGTCTGTGCTCCTGCTCTGCAGCTAAAGCACGTCCTGTGTTGATGCTCAAGAATTTCCCTGAAAATGCTTTCCTGAAAGTTTGCAACATTCTTAGCAGTTCCCTATATTTCTTGTTTCTTCTTTCCTCCACTTTTGCTTTTTTAATCTCACTTTTCTTCTTCCATACGCTTTAATTAAACTCACTGAGCTTTTGAAGTTTCCTATTAAATAAAAGCATATCTTGCACACCAGGTGGGCAATTACAAGCACTCGCTGCTCTGGTCTGCTGCTGAATTTTTCAAATTAACTCGTCTAGATCTTACAAGAGTAGGAACACATCATTAGACAACATTGAAATTCAAAGGAAGCATTAGGAAAAGTGAAACAACTGCATTTCACTTATTTTTAAGATGTAAACAGAACTGATGATACAGCCACTTGCAAGTTATCGAGTAAAACAAGAGGCAAACACCAGTAAGATACATGGAATAAGTTTGCAGGACTGCAGTATTTTGACTGTTATATTTGAAGACCTAGATACTGCTTTCCTCTGCTTCCTGCTGGAATTGTTGGCAACAATAGTAGACTACTATAGAGTCAAATGAGATACCTACCAAATGAAGCTAACTCAAATGAAACTACTATATTTGTTTTACATTTACATAGTACTTCATGTCTAATAAATAAGGATTAAACCAACCAAAGATTAGCAAATACAGCATAGCACCAGTAAATCATTGGGCCAAGATGACAAACCCTTTCTGCTAAGACGGGTAGAAAATCAGTTTCAATGGACATCTCTGAGCAAAATTAAGCAGCAAGCTGTTTACATGTTGTTTGTCCAAGCAAAAGAAACAAAGGATGCCAGCATCTCACATGGCATTTTTCTTAGATCACAGAATCATAAAACAGTTTGGGCTGGAAGGGCCTCCAAAGATCAACTAGTCCGACCCCCCCTTCAATGATGTCCTACTAAACCAAGTATCCGTCTATTGATACTGAGCACTGGCTGATACACAGCTCAGGTAACTCCAGGAAAAGACAGAACTTCATGGCACTTCATACAGGCACAGCCTCCTAATCTCAGTTTCTTTACCCCTGCAAGATTGATTATATCATGTATAAAACTGTGAGAGACAAGGTGTAGAAGTCCAGAGCCCCGTCGATTGGCACCCTTGGACAACCAGCCAAAACATTCACAGGGGAGTGCCAAAAGCTGACGTTTATGTAAACATTTTCCAGCTCTTGGGACCTACAATCCTGAATGGATGTGCATTTCTCTTGAGGCTGGACACAAACACATGACATCTCAGTGAAGCAACAAAACCCTTAGCTGCTCTGAAAGACTACTTTTAAACTATAATGAATATACAAATTGCAAGGGCTTGTGGAATATAAGGATATCTGGTTAAGAGCGATTCAGAAAAAGACAAAAGACAGGAAAAGTAATAAATTAACCACCCAGGTGCACAAATCCGAAGAAGCAGGAGAGGACAGAGATAATAAAGCTGCAATGGCACTGCTTTCAGAGCTGTCCTTGTTGATGTGCGTGGCTGGGCAGTGTTACGTACCCATTTGTATCTCTGGAGACTGTGCTCAGCTTTGTTACTGGCTGGACCTACAAACAGCATCGACAAAAGGACCAAATCTATGCAACTCACAGAAGCTAGTCATACTGACCGAAGACCTGTACCTGGAAACAGCTCCTAAGTGGCAAGGCAGAACTTTTTGGCTTCCTTTCCTGTTGCCTTCAGAGACAGCATAGTCAATAAAACTCGAGGATCCACACTGATGACAATTGTGAAATTGGCTTTTAATGGCAATGAGGGACTCTGCAATCAATTTGAGTTACAACAGGCTGCTCTAAATTAAGCAGTGTGACATAGTACAGCTGAAGTTTCTCCACACACAACTGACTTGCATTAGCAACATTACATCCTTAAACAGAGAACAGCCTTTCTCAAGGTACTGCTGTAATTAGAAATACCTCTCATACTGTGAACAAATTTACTTACCAATACTCTCCAAGCAGTTCTCTAAATCTTAAAAATAGGTGACTAAATCAAGCAATCATTCAAGCAGCTTATCCTATTAATCATGAGGAAGGAAAGATCTTATGATTTACAATCAAAACTAAAAATAATTTTCTCTCAAAGCTCAAAACAATTCACTTGAACATCCTTAAAGGAAACATAAGACTGAGACAGTTTATAACAGCTTCGGACAAACCTACTGGGGTTTGAATGTTGACTGCATTTGGCTTATGTGACTGCATTTCTTCTTTTTAAACTCCTCTGCGCTGGATAATTAAGGAACACGTCTTGTCAAAGCATAGACTTTGTGTGTGTGTATGTTTTATGGTCCCTCTGGTTGAATAGGATACAGATCTCCCATCTCCTACCCCCCCCCCCCTTTTTTTATTTTTTAAAGCACTTCCATACACGCAAAA
>VXBO01005786.1:189687-305365 GCA_013400135.1 Rhinoptilus africanus
CACGCAAAAAAAAAAAATCCACAGTTTTATAGGAAATCTGTCTGAACTTATTCTGGCTTACTTAATCTATGTAGGCAACACCACAAATGGTCAACAAGATAAAGTCTACAAGACTAGAACTTACACAAGAGTTGTACATAGCCTCACTGTTACATCATTTTTTCAGCTATATCTTTTAATCTTGAATGCTTATCACAAACTTGCCTTCCAGCAATACCTGTCTTTCTACATGGTCTCACTGCATTTTCTAGTCACTGAATTTATGGTAAAAAAGTGTAGATACAATCACACTTCAGAGATACAGATCCAGTTTGTCAAGCAATACGATACCTCTAGTCCCACCATTATTTATAGTTTTATGTATGGATCTTCTATATGGAACCCTCATTGAAACTGGTGGAAATACAAGTTCTGAAAATAGATGTAAGGTCCAAAAATTTACTTACAAATCATTCCATACCTACTAATAATTTGCTGAAGGAGACCTCCCCAGAGTTAAATTCTAAAAATTACATTATTTGTTTAGGAAACATTAAAAATAAGGAAACATTCTACATTACTGAATTCAGTTTCAATAGAAACTTAATGATACTCAAAACATCTTCTCTTTTTCTCTGCTCATGCCATCTCAATTACCTTCAGTATCTACCCTGATATATTTCAAAGAAAGTTAATTTTCCTTTGTTGCATCTCCTCATCGAAGCAAAATAGCAAAGCCTACAGAGTTGGAATTTAATAAGCACAATAGAACCTCATAGGGTGGCGTTAATTGGGATATAGATTATCCCATTGCACTATATTACACTCTGTATCACATGTGATTTATCCCAAATATTTCTAACGTAAAATGGATTTAAACATTATTTTCTTAACATTCGTCTCCTTGAAAGGCTACACAGAGATGGCAACAGCAACTAACTTTACATAATATTCTGCATAATCTTAAAAATCTTCTGAACTAACGGACATAGGAAAAATCAAAATTGCACATTACTTTTGGAAAGCGCATTTAACAAGGTAAGGGTCGTGTGATTTTTGTGGAATAGATACATTCATAAAACGTGTCTTTAAACCATTTCCAACCCAGCCGTGGTTGGCTGTTACAAGAAGTTAATTTGCCCTTTTCAGACCACCAAGCTTCTACTGTTTTTTAGATCAGATTTTTCATAAGTCAATTGCCCTATATGCTCTGCTGAATTTTTTAATTCCTAGGCTCAGCGACTTCAGAGTAAGTAACGTAAACTGCTCCCATGGGAAGGCACACTATGATAAGTGCTGAATTTACCCAAATGACAACAGGTAGCGAGTCACCTTGGCACTAATCCTTAATCACTTAAGTGTATCAAATGTCCTTAAAATAAGGGTTAGGCAACACACGGGCACTATGCAATCACACAGAGTTGGGCTGAATTTCTATCATGACAGATAAACAGTGCGATTCATACGTGTATACTTGTGGGTGCGTATGCAGAAACACACAGCAAAGGTTGACCCGCTTGTGTTAGAAGAGAGGTGGGATTTCTACAGTGTGTCTGATATATTTACAGTGTCACATTTTATTTCATTTGGTTGACAAAAGCAGCAAGGAAGGCATAGCTCATACCACAGGCAAATGGACTGATTTATTTGTAATCATTTCTAATAAGACTTATGGAAGCGGAATACAGACATTGGGCTGGTTTAAGTTATTTTTTCCTTTATACAAGTGAAGTTTTCGGGCCTGATTTTCATAAGTAATACACACAGCTGAAGTTGTGGAACACCGAACAAGACAGCCTTATAAACTGGATAAAACTTTGGCTTTGTGCTCATGCGCTTCTCATTTAAAAGTTATCAAATTTTCTACTGATAAATGAGAAGAGTTATAAAAAAATATCTATGATTATCTATTTTGAAATAATTATTTCCTACTGGATTATCTAAAGGTTTTGGTCAGCATATACATTAGTGCTGCATTCTTCATTTTGATTCTAATCCTTTTTTCTCTATTTAAAAGCATGTGCAAATATAATTTTAGCATTGTTTTCCTAATGACTGTAGCCACTGATTACAAAGAAGGGTCAAATGAACTAAAGCCTTCTATGCTTATTTGTATTTTATCTGCAGCCTTTATGTGAGAAAACTACTGCAAAATGTTTTTTTTTCTTGTAATTTACTTCATGCATGCTGAGATCTATATTTATTTTCAACCCTTATCCATTACATCAAAACCCAATAAATTCAATATTGTCTTGATGTATCTTACAGTGACCAAGAAAAATATTTAAGTGAGCTATCTGGAGTTATCAACTCAGAACCAACACACTTTAAGGGAGAAGAAAATGTAAAAAATACACATCCTTTTACAACTACAAACCCTCTTCAGTGGGACTTGATTTTGGGGGCCTCACTGGTGTGATGAGATTGAAGGTAGAAGCTGCTCCACAGCAGGATAGTATACAGAGGATAGAAAGGTCACTTCGTCCTGAAGGCACCTTTGTACAAAGATTTGCAGCTTTACAGATTAAGATCATAGCAAAATAATTCTGGAAATAAAGGGTGTATTTGATTGTCACTAAATAAACAAAAGCACTGCTGAAATGAGTTCTCATTGGGATATAACAAAGAGCAAATCACTCCTTAGAATTTTCTCCAGCTCTCATTTTTAATGGATTTCAAAAGACAATCAAAATGAGCAAATCTAAAAAGAAGTCAAACCTTACTTGGAAGCAGCTTAGAGGTTTGTCACAGACAACATGCAAGAGGTGACAGAAAGCCTTTTGCCCTATTTACTCTAGAATTTGGAGGTTTAAAGTACTTATGTTGCTTTTATGAAGCATGGAACATGAAACTTTCATCTAGCTATAGTCTTTAGGCTACACACTGTGATAAGATTGAAGGAAAGGTGGCCTGGACAAAAATCAATTCTTTTTGCTTGCAGCCAAATTTACTACAGTGAATGAAAGCTAGAACATATTGACATTTCTGGCAGAAAGTTTAAAAAAAAAAAAGAGAAGAAAATAGAGACTTTTCATTCTATTACGAGCTGAGCAGCTGAGGACAGCACATATAGAAACAAGAAATCATTACTAAAAGAGAACACAGTGGAAGAAGTTTGAAGATACTCATTTTGTACCAGAACAATATTTTCAGTGCAAGGAATCCAAGGTGGGCTTGTTCCTTCCCTCGCTTGAGAAGATGAGCAAGATCCTGCAAATTAACAAAGCAAGCTGTAACAGGTCAGAGCTTGACACCACATGAAGGAGTTCTGGGTAAACTTCTTCATAATTATGTGGAAGCAAGTAACTACATGTGAACCAGCCAGGAGACAGGGTTGATGGTTTTACAGGCTACATTTCTTGATAACTACAATGTAAATAGAAATTGAACTGACATGACTTACTTGAGAAAGAATCTATTTCTTTTGAATAAACGAGCTCTCTTGCACTACAGGTTATGTGAAACTATAGGACCCGTTTATGTCCTGGCAGCACACTCAACTGTACTAATGTACAACGACTGTAATTGAAACTTCAGCAATACTGCATAGAGTAATTGAAAGATGCAAACAGCTTTGATCTAATATTGCCATTATCTAATATTGCAAACATCAACCCCTGAGTCACATACATGATAGCAAGAGTTGTTTTAAGATCATAAAAACAATTAAAATATAATTATAATGAATGTTCAAGTCTTCTAATTTAATTAGCCTACACCTGTTTTTACTGCAGCAAATTTCTTTTAATGTTTTATATATTAAAAACAATTATGAATTTACAGGCAATAGAGTAGGGGAAAAAAAAAAAGTCTTTTACCAGAAACAAATTTTATTCATTTCAAAGTCTTCTTACAGTAACAACATTTTATAACGCTTATATTGAGCAACACCTGCCTTTGCTGACTTTTAGGATAGTCATAATAACTTTTGGCTTATAAGAATGGCAGAGAGATGATAATCATGGAATATTTTGAAAGCCCAGTACATACATTACAAGCCCTCAACCTGAGCACCAAGAAGGTATAAGGAAGCCTGTACAGTAAGATGTTTTTGACAACAAAGACACAAGAAACAGCCCTGTTTATCAACTCTGACATGCAGGTGAGGGATGACATGGGCACTGAAGAGGAATACACAGTGATAGGCTGCAACGTCCTTTGTAACCAAACTATATATTATTCAAGGCATAAACTGTATCTAGCGTTACAAAATTTCCTTGGTCCAAGAAGGGATTATGTTGGAAAAAGAACAAGGAGATCTAGTGCACATGAATGCAGAAGTGCCTGTGCCCATCTCCAGATGGGATGACCCTGGCCATTGCTCGAGCTTTGCCACTCTGCTCTTTTCTTTCTCGCCTTTAAGTGACAGGCCCAAAGGCCATTTAACTGGTTCTCCCACTTTCAGACACATCCTCTTCTGAGTTATGCCTGTCCCCTCTTGCAGCTGAGGTGATTTTTCTCTGCACATACACTCCTCTGGTGAGCACCGAGCTCTTTGGCTGTACAGCTCCATGGCAGAGCCATCCACACCATCAGCAACGGGGACAAAATGAAACCAAGCGTTCTGTTTGCTTAAACCTTCCTCCTCACCCACACAATGCAATCCCACGTGCCCCCTAGCACGTGGTAAACCACATCCAGGAGACATCTCAACATGCTTTCCATCCTACACCACCTATCCTCCTGGAGCTATCCTTACCTCAGGCAATCTGATTTTGGCAGGCTGCTTATCCTGTGTCCAGGACTGACGTGCAAGGTGGTCCCAAGCTGCACTAGCACTGCCAAAGCTCAGTAGGCAACGTGATCCTACCGGCAAGTCCCACTGCCTTCCTTGTTGATGATGTACAATTGAAATTCAAGCTGCAATGGATTTAACAGCCGCTTAAAACTCAGGTTGCCGAGATCCTTAACATTTCCCATTTTGAAGTAGGCATTAAATTACAAGAAGAAAATTTCATGAAGAGCCTTCCTAGAGCAAATCTGTCACCGAGACATACATTTATGAATCATTTTAAGTGGTAAGCTATCGACAGACCACCAGCGAAGTTGAAAGAATCTTTTGACTTCATGGTAAAGAACAGGTAGTTAAACTAGAGCTCCTAATAAAAGCATTTTCCATAAAAACATAAAAATGTATTGCACGGCATTTTTAAAAGGCAAAAATCCAGAAGACCAAAAGCTTGATAAAAGTAATACAAAAAGATACCAGTACAATGATTCCAAGTTAATGTCCTGGTAAGATAAAGAAAACAAAGACAATGTAATAGAAATATTGTCAAACAAGTATTGACATGTGGCTTGTTTTTCAGTATCCCTTGAACAGCATTGCTCTGTATGCCAGTAAACATTAAACTTTTTTCATATTTGCGGTCTGCCCACAGCAGATCTTGCAAAAACTTTGAAGCCGGAAGAAATAATTCACCAACTCTTACTGCTTGAGCAGGCTGGTGGAGATGACGGGTGGCTTCACCATCGGAGACAAAAGTAGAAGACAAAGTAGGGTATTTCCTTAACTAAAAGGCATGGTCACTATGCAAGAGAGAACCCAGTGACAGGCACTGTCACCAACTGTAGAAGCTTTGGGGAAAACAGGAAGGGAAGAATCAACAAGAGGAAAATGTAAGAGGCCAATGTATTACTTTCCTGATTCCCTTCCTCTCTCTCTCCCTCTATTCCCCCAGTAAAACATGCACATTTCAATACTGGAAAGAATTACCTCTACATGTGTTTCTTTCATCAGTCTGGCACATGCTGTGTGTAAGATAATAAGGAGAATGAATACGTTTTCCTCCTGCCAGATGTGATCCTGAGTCAGAAACACCTCAGCTGCAAATAAGTTCTACCAGCTCTGCAGGAATCCTTTATTTTATTTTTAAGTGACTTAAGTAATCTGAAAATTATTTGCATCCACAAATTTTCAATCACTGAATGGTTGGAGGCTAATTAGAGAATTATCCTTCCAGCAGGGAAGTATTCACACTTATTTTGAATTGGCAAGTTCTGCTCACTGGTAAAGTAATATTTGCCTATTTGTTCTAACAAAATATGTTAATAAATGCATGCGTTCTGAAAGAGTAGATAAAAACCCTTGGAAACAGAAATCCATTCACTGGTGCACTTACATCCTGATGGCAATAAATGCTTCCAGTCAAAGAGCTGGAACACCTTAAATTTGCCAGGCCTACAAGTAACCCTGTCCTTCTCCACAACCTTCAGCTAAACACAGACCTGAAGATTTTGTAAATATGCTTTTTTAGCTTTGTCACAGACAGAAATTTTTATTCTTTGTAAACATTCTCCTATTACTCATTCACATTGGCAAATTTTTGCCTATTCAATTAAAACTCCATGAGGATCCTACACTGTGGTTGCAAGTCACCTGATTTGTCAGAAGAAACAAAAACTTGGGCCAAAAAGTGCTAACTCCATCTAAGCTTCAGCAGAAACCAGAAAGGGTTGCAAGCTCTTTCCTTGTTCGCATTGTCTACTCGGATTTCCACTGAGGTAGTTCAGCCAAGTCTTCATTCATTTTCCAGAACACGTGCTTTGGTTCCTCTACTAGCTTCAAAACCTCCTATTCTAAGCAGTTACGGTATTTTGGCGCTGACAAAATGTTGCTGAAGTTTTGATTATATAATTTCAACAAAACTGACCTTTTCCATAAATATCCTTGCGGGGGGGGGAAGTAACCCAAAGTTCTACTGAGCAAATCCTGGATAGGGGCGGGGGGGGGCACTGGCAAGGCAAGCCAGGCGGGTCAGATTCTCTAAATGATTTACAAGTTTTCAGAGCACATTAGCACCTCGTTTGCCCAGGTCCCTTTTGCAAATCTCAGGTTCCAAACACAACAGCGGCAGTTTAATTGCAACAGCATAGAATGGGCTAGAGCCACAAAGTTTTTTTATCCATGTGTTCAGGAAGTGGCTTTGCCACTAGACAGAGAGCTTGGAACTGCTATCTAAGCTGTTCTTGAAAACCTGAGCTAGATGATGTTTGCACTCGTACTTGTCAGCAGCATGGACAGACCTCAGGATCTCATTAGCCATTGCGTTTTAGCAACACAAAACAGAATTGCATTCTCACCAAACAAAACCCTAAAATGTAACTTATTACTCTGTAACACCCTCAGACTTCAAAGACACTACCTCAGAAAAGGATTCAAATTCTACCTTTTGAGAGGGAACAGTTCAGAGCGCTCTGTTTCCTTATCTGCCCAAGCAAGAGCTTTACATGACCTAAGGTAGCATATTCTAATAGGAAAACCTGCCAGAATGATGAACATTAAAATAAGCGAGGAGTGGGACTGAAGGGGCATTAATGTAACTTCCCGCATAAACGCAGGTCACGAGTTACGAGGAAGCTGATCGCATTGAGGAACTGAAAGATTTTAAACAAGGTAATACTAGTAGCATTTAGTAAAAAGGAGGATGTCAGTGGTCCCAATTTCTATGGTTTCACAAACAAATTCAACTTTTCTTTTTTCCTTCAAGTAATGATGATACAACAGTAGTTCACCACCAGCCCCTGCTCCCCATTTTCCAATTGTAAACCTGCACATTGCTAACTGCTGATGACCAAAGACCCTCAGTCTTGAGCTGATCAGGCTGCAGCACAAAAAAGCATTTGAAGAGTCTAAATGCAGGCCAGCAGTTCCCTAACAAATATTCCCCCAGACTACGGTCCAGCAGCTTCATTCCCATTAGGTGAGGCCACAGAAGAGAAAGACATCAATGTGCAGAAGGAAGTTTAACAGTTAAAGGGATCGAAGTCCAATTAAGACGTCCTTGCAGTAGTAGTTGCACATATCAGTAGTCACATTTTATGATCATTCAAGAACAGTGAAAAATACTGTATATAGTATTTCTCAGGTTACTGGAACTATAAAAGGCATAGATAGGCCATTTGCCTTTTTTCATTTATAAATAAAGCTAAATACGATATTCTTAATAAATATACTTGCATATACATCCCTTCTACGCAGAATCAAAAATAGTTAGAGAGAGAGAAGAGAATGCAGAATAGTCAATTTGGTAAAATTTCTCTGCCCAAAACGAAGCAGTGGCCCAATTAACTTCTTCAAACAAGCAGCTGACTGTAACTTCAGACAGCAATGCCAAGTGGCTAACGTGATGATCAAAGCATTTTACCGACTGCCTCGAGAAGATTACAGTGTTAGAGTAAAAGTAATACAGGGAGAGACTGATGAAAGATGAATCAATTTTCTTTTGGAACTAAGCAGTTTGGACATTAAAGTATTTGGGCAATTAGAAGTCCATGTCAGAACTGGCACTCTCAGTTCTAACATTTAAGGTCCTTCCTCTGATTAGTTCAGTAAAATACTTCTAAGTGAGTGTATATAGTATTATTACATAGCCAAAACCACAGTTGTAGCAGAATTAGTTAGTTGCTCTTTGCACTGTCATACCACTATCTCGGGTCTTAAAGGCTTGAACTATATTCTCTCCCATGTTCCAACACAAAATAGGTAGCATCTTATAGTCATGTGGTTAAGATTTGCACCCCTTCGCCTAATAAATGAAGGACTGGGTAACATACTAGAATACAACCAGGTTTGTCACATCTGTGAAAAGAAAAAAACTTATCCCGACCTCAGAAAATTGGTCAGTTCAATCGTACTCCAAGAAACATAGGACATGCTGGTATTTGCACACATTTATAGTCTAAGCGTAGAAGCCGCAAGAATAAAGTGGACACGACTCTAAATAACAGTCAGGCAGCGCAGGCTTTACAGAAAGATGGCCAGCTAAGCAGGGAAGGTGAGAGGTTCCTGCAGTTTTACACCAAAATCACTGAAATGCAAGTGAGAGATATCTGGAGAAAGTGAAATTGCCTGCAATCTTCCAAAACGAGAAGCTCATCTCCTGTTCTCTCATCTCTGGCAAGTTCAAGATGCACACATCTTTCTGTAAGTTCATTTATAAGTGTTAATAAAATTCTTGACCTCCGTTTTTCTCAAGTTCGACTGTAAATATTTGTGTGCTCCACTGTAAGCACTGTGATGAAATGAAAACCTTACCTAGAAGATAACAATATTCTCGCTCCATAAAACATGATTTTGAAACTATGCTAAAGGAGCTCCTGTAAATGCATGCAGGCTGCCTATTCCAACCAACTAAAGACAGTACAATTCACACATAATTGCCTAGTTCATTATATCCAATCTTGTAAATATTTTATTACACTGCTTTACAGAAAACGCTCTTTGAATCTGCCACTGCTGCACATTCGAAATCTACTCAGCTATTACGCTCAAAAGAGGTGAGTGCCAAGAACAGCCAAGAACACGGTATCAGAAGCAATACAGCAAGAGCAAGTAACTACAGAGAATTTATGCGGGATAGTTTCTCTGCATGGCAGCTTGAAGATTTCAGCACATCTTGTTCAAGTTTTGGTTGTCAGTGGCTCATTCCTTGAGCAGATTCCCTGCCCTGCAACAGGAGGTGTGAAAATGGACAACAGAAATAGCGCAAGAGTTGCTATACCAGAAGCCAGCTACATAAGCCATACATTTTAGATGGGGCAAATCCCAATAGAGTATTATTTTCCAATTAGTCCAGCTCTTCTGTTCCACACTTTAAACAACACTCTTAGCTTACTTCGTCTTGAAGTCTATGAAAGCAAAAAACAAATTAGGCATTGCCGGAAATGCTTAATATTTTTGGATTTGGTTCCAGTCTACTTCACTGTAATATCATGCAGTCAAGATTTATGAGACTATCTTCCCACATTTTGCACACAACCTTCCTTCATTAGCTTGTCTTCTCCCCCTCTCTCTCAGTTAGTTAAAAAGCTATTAAAAATTTATGGCTAAAAATGATTAAGGTGTTCCCTTTCTATGTGCTGCATCATTCAATGTATATTGCAAAAAGACAAGTATCAGGTTGGATTAAGAACAGTTGACTGTAAAGCTGTGCTTTTGTTAAACAGTAGCGACAGCTAAAAAAAGGAAAGATTTCAGGTTTCATTTGCTTTTACTAGCTATTTTCTTGTACTGCTTACACATAAAATACTGCTTTAATTTTTACATAAATGTTTTAAGTGTACTGGTCTTTAAAAATGAGTATTTGTGGAAAAAGATTAAAGGTAATAAATAGTTGTAATAGTTGAAATGAGGCCTGAGCTATGAAACTGAAATGCATGATTCAAGCATCCATATTAGTTACAAGTACAATTTTTCAGTTAAGAAGATGCATCCCTGTAAAGAAAAGTCATACATTAAACCACTAAACGCCTTAAAAGAAAAACCTAGATTTTGAGATATATATATATAAGTTAACTGTTCAATCATTACTGCTCACAGGATGAAGAATTTACAGGCAGAAGTGCTCTGTTACCTCCTCGCTTATTACTGGAAGAGAGATTGGTCCTGGGTTTCTTAAGTCAGTAACAGTGGGTACTACAACAAGACTACTTCTGAATATACTAAATAAAAATTCCCATTTGTCTTAGTTGGTATTTAGCCCTGAAAAAACACTGATATACTACTACGAGCCAATATCCTACCTGTTCTCTTGGGCTAGATTTATCAATAGGAGTAGTACTTGGGGGACAAACATTGTCACTAGCAGAAACATCCAAACAGCACGGCTGGTGCTGTTGGAAAGACTGCACGAGAACTTTGGTTTCAGGAATAGAAAGGTAGAACTCTCCGAACCAAAATCAACTAAAACCCCAAAGCACACATTCTGTACCACTGCTTGATTTAATATTGCATTGGCTTGCATTTGGATTTTTATGGTTTTGTGACTGAGCTGTGACCATATTTTTAGTATTACAATTTTCTATGGCACAGAATCCCTGTTTATAGCAGATATTTAAGTTTACTATCACTATGAACTGATGGTTCACCCATTACATGTGATCACTTACCATCACCCAACTGGTGGTGAAGAAGACTTGGAAGATTCCTCTGCCCTTCTTAGAATCTTTCCATAGATTTTTCTAAATACAAACCTTGTTAACGAATGGAACAACCAGTCAACACTTCTATTCGCAAAACACAAGACTTAAAACGAGTTGCAGGAAAACTGAGCTATAGTTATTAAAAAGAAACTCCCATAAAGTTAAAAGTTCTTGCAAAATTACAAGGGCTTAAGCTGCCATGCCCATCTGGATGTTATAAGCAGCTATATTCTATATTTAAAGGCTAGAATAAATGCCCACCTAGTTCCAGTTACAGACAGAACTGAAGTGCTTCATTGACTTCTGAAGACAGATCCTCACAGCTTTTAATATAAAACATACAAGATACACTGTTGAGTAGCTGACTTCAGTCCAATTACTTTTGCCTACCTTAACTCTCTGTTGCAGAGACACAGCCTGAACATTCTGCACGTGATATGACAGCAGCTACATGATCATTGTTAGATAGACTTGCGATAGCAACAGCTAGCAGAGAATGGCAAAATCAGAGTCTGGAAAGTTTATGTTGAAAGGAATACTGAAAACATGGATTACAGAAGTCAATAGCCAAACTTATGATTCCATCTTGGGTATCTAAGATGTTTTGATCTGGGAATATTAAGTGTCACAGGTTTTGATGCTGGCATCTCTCAACTGTGTAATTACAAAATGGGAACATATAGAAACTGACCGCTTATTTCATCCAGCACTCCACTTTCTTCCTTCTGTAGGATCAGCAACAAAAAGCTCCTTTGTCTTCTAGAGTCCCTTTTAACAGGCCATTTACATCCTTATGTGTCTCTATACATATTGTAGTAAGCACTTCAGGGTACTTTTATGCCTATTTTAAATAAAGGAAGGATTATTTTAGACAAGGAAAGAACAGGTGGATCTATGAATCGCAGAAACACATATGGCAAAAATGGCTGAACACTAAACAAGCATACAGAGAGTATGAGAGAGTATGTACATAAACTTCAGCAGCATGAGTCAAGTTCCAAACTATTTTGATGAAAAAATAATTTTAAACAAAAAGCCTGACTTGTTCTATTAGTATTTGTTTATACTTGTTCTTATTTAGTATTGTCACCTCCAAAAAAATAATGCTTCTTTTCAGTCACATTAGCCGTTGCAGGTTTTTTTTTTTTAATTAATGCAAGACGAAGTTGGATGACTTTTCTAACCCACAGCCATTGTGTCTAAGCTGTCACCTAAGCAGTTCACTCATTCCCCACTTACCAGGGGAAGCCGTCTCAAAGCCAGTCTAATCTGAGCCCCCCCTTAGGCACAGTCCGAGTGCTAGAGAGCATCATTGATTTCATAGAGGCAGTATCTCAGATTTCAGCCTGTATCAGTACAGACATGCAACCTACATACAGCAACTTGGTCTGAAAATGTCTCTAGAATCAAATTAAGTGGTACTCATTCTCATGAAAAAGTGCATGTTAGTATCAAGTTAACTGCTCCCTCCTCAAAATGTCCACAGAGCCATGTGGACATCTACGTTTGTGCTCAATAGCACAGATAGTACATCAGATTATGATTAAATCTCTCTGCCATAAACAAGACGTAACACTAACAGGTACTTGTTAGCACTGAATCACATCTCTTTATTGCAATGTAGTTTTAATTAGCATTTACAAGACAGGCCTGTGAGATCTAGTGAAGCACGGGGCACACAAGATGGCTTAAGGCTTCCCCTTCTGTCTATTTAATCATTAGGGTGATACGCTGAACACTATGCAGGATATTAGACACATTCATTAGGATATCATCCTTGCTCTCTAGGAGGGATTTTATTTGTTCATATTACTTAGATATATGCTGTAGAGTTAACCAATTTTAAATACTCATAAAACCAAGGAAGATTAAGTTTAATCTGTGACTGCATTCCATAAACTTACACTGTTTGAAAAACTACAAACTTTAGATAAAACCTATGCTTTTCACTCATGTTCTCTGTCCTTGCTTGATCCCCCAAAATATCCCCCAAACCAGCTAGCAGACTATTTTTCTACTTGTACAAATAAGGGGGGGAAAAAAACCCAAAACCACAAACCCCAAACCTCTATACATATGCATTTCATATGTCAACTTTGAATCACAGGAAAGGAATACATTAATACCAGTAGTTTTCTGTCTCTGCAGAGCAGCCAATAAAAGCAGAGCTTATAAGGTCTTTTTCTGGTAGGAGAGGCTCCATAATCTATTCCCAGCAGTAATTTGATTTAGCCAACGTCAAATGAAACAAGAAGCAGAGAAGAAATTGCAACTCAGAAATGTTTTTCTCAAAGCATTTCCCAGGATTACCCTGCTTTAACTACCCCTGCTGAAGACTGCACCTTACACCAGAAACTAGCACTTAATTTGCAAGTGTGATCCTTTATAGTCTTCTCAATTACTCATTTGCCTTGACTTCTCAGGTATTGCATATGGGTAAAGAGTGCTGGATAGAGCTGGGAAAACAAAAGAAAAGAAAGAGAGGACAGAGAAATTCAGTTTGAAAAACCTACTTTCACAAAACGTGAACATGTATAATAGTGTTGTATCAGCCACATTTCAGGATCTTCTAATTCATTTAGAAGCTTTTACATTAAAGTGTTCTAAAAACCAGAGTTTATAAAGAACATTTATAAAAATATCTCCTTGATTAATATTTCTGCTTTGCCCCTCAAGTCATGCATATTTTTATGCTAGACTATTTACAGTAGAGCGAATCTTGAATCACACAGAAGAGTCAATCTTGTATTACGAAAGCTTTTCTGGATTTGGCAGTTAAGAAAAATAAATTTTAAATTCACACTCTGATAATGGAGAAAAAGGAACATGACCAAGTAACTTTGTTATTTTTCTCTACAAGCGTGGGTAATTTGTTCTGCTCTAGATTATAAGCATACCTGAGAAGTTTTCACATCGGAAAAAAGTTACCTTAAGAAGAAAAATGGAAGGACAAAAACTTCTTACAGGGAAATGTAAACACATTTTCTTTTCACTCTAAAACAAAAAAACAGTGGAACCTTACTGGCTTTGTACTAAGGATAGCTTTTCCCTAGCATTCAGTGAAGATACAATTTTATCCCCGTTACACAGCTCTGTGTAGAAATGGCCATTTACTTCTTTTCCCTGACTTCCAGGTGCCAGTCGACAAAATTGTACCCCTGATCCGCATACAAGAGAGTTTTCTCTTAAAGTGGATTACATGAAGTTACATTTCAAATGTGTTACACAGCTATGCTGAACCGGGAAGCGAACAGCTTTATCCATAGCCACAGAAGGTGGTGCATATGCTTCTGATCACATAAGGCGACAGTGGTCACACATCTCTACATTCACAGATCGTATTTAAACTGAAGCACACTGTGGCTGGGCAGAAGTTAGAGGGAGAATCCCAGAGATGGAAAACTCTTGTCCATGGAAGTTGAAGCAGCTGCAAGGCTTTCACCAATAACATACCCAGATTCAGGCTCTGTACAGTAAATCTCTTCATCACTTTAGATACTGTGAAGAGGAGTAGTCTGGTAATATTTTAATATTTATGAAGAAATTTAAAAAAATAAAGATATTAAAATATTTTCCTAGCAGTTTACTAGGTTTTACACATATTTCCCTAGTTTCAGCTGGGAAAGAGTCCGTTTCCTTTCAGGTAATTACTGTAAAATGAATCTCAATAACACATACTGTTTTAGTTGTAGCTAAGCAATGTTTATGCATTTCAAGGACTCTTTTCAGCTTCCCATGGAAGCCGAGCAGCAGCAGGGACAGAACAGAATGGCCAACGGAATATTCTGTACCACAGACATCATGCTCAGTACATAAATGGGGGTTGGACAGGGAGGGTGGGGGGATATCAGCGATCACTGCTCAGGAAGGTACCAATTCACCAGGTGGTAAGAGTGACTTATGCCATTATTACTGTTGTTATTTTCCTTTTCTGTTATGTTCTATTAAACTGTCTTTATCTCAAGCCATGAGGTTTTTTTCATTCCCTTCCCTTCCCTCCTTTTCTCCCAGCCTGGCTGGGGGACAGGGGAGAACTGCACGAGCGGCTGTGTGGTCCGAGTGCCGGCTGGGGTTAAACCCACCCACTAGTTTCTGTATTTTACAAACAGCAATATTTTTCCAGCATCATGAGAATAATTCAGTGTCGGTGATCTCACGAGCTGCAATTAGTTGATGTTACCCAAGTTATAATAAACCCTCTACACCATCACCCAGCAGGACATGCTGTGTCCCAAAGTTTCCTAACCTGCTACCAAAAGTAACTCTGCGGTAGCTCTGTAGCAAAGCTTCAGTCATGTTTGGCATTTTAACAGGCTGTCTGCTACAGGCACGTAACACTAGAGCAACAGGAGTAATAAGAAGGCAGAACACAATTATCAGTCTTCATTATACTTAAAGCATCGGTAGCAAAGTCAGAGGTAGCAGCTTCCTCCACTCAGACACAGCACACAGATACCCATGGTAAGTTTTCTCCTTATTGCTACTGCCAGGGACTTCAGTTTGTTTCTAGGACAATCCACAGGTTTTAAATGGCAGTAGATTATGTGACTTGCACTAAACACTTTTTTCTGCTATCATCTCTCCTGCACTGTAACCCCCTGCAGGCACAGCACCATATTCACATTTACCACGTTACACATGAGGAACCAACACCTACTGCCATTACCACAACAATTCATCCAGACCTCACTTCAGCATAAAACATCCGGAAGGAAAGAAACAGCTATAACAAGAGAATAAATGACAATACCACAACACAAAATAACCCTTACTTACCATGGGATCCACAGGCTGCTCTTCTTTCATGCTCAAATTACAACATAAGCCTCTGCTGGGGCTGCTGCAGCAGCTCTAACACCATCAGTAACCTCATGCACATTTTAAAATCACCAAGTTCATCTCTCCCAGGCTGAAAGATGTCTCTAAATCCACAAATCACGTTGCCTGTCCTGAACCTGGCCCTAGGTCAGGGTTCCAGCAATGCCTTTAATCATCCAAGTTTTATTTTTTCTTTAAGAGAAGCCAAAAGCCTCCATGCTCTTTCCCCAGCTGGTTTCCTACAGAGGCAGGGGCACCCAGCCTGCCCGGCTCCCAGGTGCTCCCCATCCCACTCTGCACAGCCCCCCCTCAGCTGAGCCTGGTCAGCAGCTTAGCCATCAATCAGAGGGAATAAAGGTCAACATTAACTTCACCTGGGCAACTCTGGCAACGTCTATCAGGCATCCCTCTACCAATGTTTAAATACTTAAACACAGCCCGGGCACACCTGGGTAGTAAGGTCAGTAATCTACTGAGACTGAAGTGTTAGCTACCAAGGTGCAGAAGGGAAAACGAAGACAAGGATTTTAATTTTGAAGAGGTGACTCATCCTTCAAGGTTACATGTTGCAGTTATAGTGCAAACAGGAAGGAAACATAATATACCTGCATAATAATATTTTATTTATGATATTAACTGAGACACATTAAAGCCTTCTTTCACAGGGGCTTGGTATATCCTCACCCACCCAAGCGGGCAGGAAAAGCTGCCTCTGTGAGGAGAGGGTATTAGATACGGTCATCCCTCTTTCACCAAACAATAAAATGGGTTTATATAAAAACCTTCATCTCACCCAACATCCTGGAGAAGAAACCATAAAGCAAAACTTTGATAAGTCTCACTGACTGATTGTGTTTTCAGCAAATTTTTGGATATAGAAACAACTCCCTGAAGAAAAGACATGGTCTGAGCAAAATGTAAGTAAGAACCAGCAAGAACCCATCTGCTCACGTCGGTGATGACCTCCATCCACGAGTCCACAGCGGCGGGATACCTCAGGGTGGGTTAGTCTTACACAGCAACATCCTCATCCCAGCCAGGGAGAACAGAGGAGCTCTCACTATTTACTGCCTACTGCTCTCCTAATTAGAGATAAACCACACCAGCTGCATGGGATTCACTCATAGCTAATAAGTAAACAAAGTCATTAAAAAAAAAAAAGTATAAATAAATAGAAATAATACATTCAGAGCTGACTGTGGATGATTTAGTACACAATTTTACAAATACCTAAAAGATTTTCATGAAAACAAACAATTTAAATATAAGCTTACACTTTAAATTGTGTGAGTCCACTACATCCATGAAGTCTGGGATAAATTTCAAAGGGAATACCATTTCTTTATCTCTTTATTATTAATCAATTTAAAAACTTAATATATTCCTCACCTTTATATTCATACCCATAAATTTAAATGATAGATTTAGGATACTCTCGCTTATCAAATAAGCAGGATTAAAAGATTTTTACTGCAGATAAACCAACGTGAAATATATTGTGGGGTTTTTTTAAATGTATATACAAATATTTGCCCAAAGAAAATAGATTAAACCCAAATCTCAATTAGATTTTCTGACGTGATGGAGATTGCCATCCAAAAGTTTGTTACAAAACTTGCCTCTTCTGCCAGCAGATTTTATTCATGGCTAGGCACAGCTCTGACATCTGCTCTGTTATGGATGAACTTAAAAAAATCCTCCCACAGAGCGCTCTAGAAATGAGCTTAAAAAAGGCCAGCCCAACAGTAACTTTTTCCATGGGAAAGAGGCATTGCGTGGAACTGATATCATATTTACTTGCACTTGCATCGATTATTAAGCAAAATTTTCACATACAGTTTATCTGTCAAAGTAGTAAAGCCTCCAATCAAAGGCATGAAGCCAGCTGTGCGTTCAAGCAGAGATGTCCTTGCTACAGAGAGAAACTTGTTTAAATACATGCTTTGGTGTAAGCGATCTTTATGATCTGAGACATGACAGAGAGGGACAACAGCAAAATATGGTCCATCCTGTAATACAAACCAGTTTTCATCTAACTTCAGCTTTCAGAGCCCCAAACTCAAGGCCCACCAGATAGAGGTGGGGTGAAAAAAAGTCTCCATCATGCACAGGTTATTGAAAGGAGCAGCACAGAACCCTTTGGTGAAGCCTTCCTCAAACCTCAAGACAGTCTGGTAGTTTTAATGATAAAATGGCCTATCTGATTGTTTTCCGTATTTACAGAATATCAAAACTACAATTACAAAATAATGTTTTGTTGAGTTTGCACATGAAAGGAAAAATGATAAAACCACTCCTGAGCCTGCTGTTCTGACCTGCCTGGTCTCAGAAATCATACCATCGAGTATGTTTAGAATGACATTTCTTTCTCTCACTGCATATCCTTTATTTTACACAGTATGATATCTGGGGACTTCAATGCTATTACACCCTTTCATCCTTTAAAAAAATAGGATGAATTCACTTTGAAAGTTCCAATAAAGGACATTTTTGGTACAGTCTGCAAAAGAACTTGCTTCCTGCTTCCCAGTTCAAATCAGCAGATTACACCACCCACCGCAGGACAGAGAAGGTTGGAAGCACAAGTAAAAACAGTATGAAAAATAAAAAAATAAAAATATGAGGACCTTAAGATACTGCCCTGGTAATGAGTCTGTTAGGCTCTGTAAACTTGGGAGTTTCTTACAGGAAATTCTGCCACTGAGCTTGCTGGAGTAAGGAATTTAATTTTTATTCTTCTACTATTTGCCTTGATGATGAGTAAGATCCAACAATTAATGATTATTTGTGTGCTGCCCATCAAACAAGTTCCATGGATCAAAGATGGGCAAATATTTCTTACACTAAAAGTGCACAATAGAGATGAGTGAAGGAAGTAAAATAATGAGTAGCAAACATATTAGCATGTAAACAAACTATCATCATCATTTGGGACTGATTTATTTACATACTCTAATTTACTTGAGTTGCACCAGAATTCCATAAAATTACACTTTAGAAATGCAAAACTAACACCTTGGCTGTAGCCATAATTCAATTTCAAAATAATTAATACAAATTTCAAATTGATGTTTGCGTTTTCAGACTTTAAATACAGATACAAGTATTGCAATGAGTTCTTTCTTCGTAGCTGTTGTAATATTTGACCATTTTTTAATATGAGTTGAATAATTTTGGCGCAGCAGTTTTCAACTGGGCTGATTTCATTCCAAGCCATTAGTGTTACTTAAATGGCTGACCCACGTTTACCACGTACGTAACAGTTAATGTTGCAAATAGCACAGCTGAACATTACTAACATGACTGGTTACCAAATCTGTAGGACAATTAGTCTTTATATATTTTAAAGCCATTAAGCATTCCTAGATTGAAACTGGATGGTACCATTTATAAACCAAATAGCTCTTTCAACTGTACTTCCCATGTTAGCTCAGCAAATTAATGCTTTCAGGGCAATTTAAAATGTAAATTAAATTGGAAGCACATAGTCCTGCTGAAAATGAAGTAATATATTAAATGGATGTTTTGTTCTCCAAGGAATCAAATTTTAAAATTGCTGGTTTGAGAAAGTTCAGGCAACATTTTTTTGTCACTTCTGACGGAATAAAAAACATAGCCGTGCCTTTCAGAAACTATTTTCCAGCATTCGGTGTTAACATCGACCTCCTGATAAAAGTAGGGAAATGTTAGGTGAGCAGTGAAACCACTTATGTTATATTTCAGTGTTGTATTACTAGTTTTTTGCACAATTTGTCGATCTTGTAAGAATAGAGAAAACCCATTCATGTCAGAAGGTGAGAACATTAAACAAGTTATGTTTTTCTTTATAAAAAAATGGACTATTTAACAAAATAGTAGATGTAAAGTACAACATTGGCTTCATATACTAACTTTACCTAAAAGCTGGAAACACTGAGATGTAACACACAAAGAAATAACATTTCTGGAAACAGAAGTATAACCTGGAAATAAATTTACATGAATGTAAGTATCTTTGTGATAATAATAGTTTAAAAGAATGAGCTGAAGCAAAGAGAAACTAAGTATGGATGCCGTGATGTTTAGGATGCCTTAAATATACGGACTCAGCAATCATAATAGGCAAGGTAAGGCTTTCCAACCTTTTCTGATCTGAGACACCACACTGCTCCCCAGTTAGGAGCAGGGAGAAATAAGAACCTACGCTTTTGCAATATCCATATGTAATGCATCGTTGATAGTTGTGTTGTATAGTTAAAGTTGCACAGCTAGTAAATATACCACTGTAACAGCATTGGAAGAGGGAGCATGTGCATACCCAGGACGTAGTTTTAAAACACAGAATTTTTTTATGCCTGAAGTCAATGGGTTCACATTCATCAGTGTCTGTAATGAACGTACAAATGTGAAGTTCTTGTATGCAGCTCACAAAAATAGGGGATTATTTTAAAAAATAATTTAAATTACCTCAATAGGACAAGCTATAGAATGTTTCACCATGCAAAAGACTTACCCGGAAAATACAAGTAAGCAGAAACATATGAAAGTGCTTTGCTTTAAATGTAACATTTTATGACAAGAGCTGCAATTACTAATCAAAGGACATCAAAGACAAAATGCATACACTCCAAAGAGTTTAAATGCAAATTACTCCTTCAAAAAGACACGGCTTCATGCAATGTAATTAGATACCTACCAATTACAGCATTAGAAGCATAATAGTAAAATGCAAAACGTAAGTAGGAATAGGAACACATAGGACACAATAGAAACTTGTATTTTACTCTTTTTCAAAAATTCCCTTCCCTATTTTGATTTATGTTTATCAGTTGATAGGCAGACAGAAAAAAAATGGCAAAGCTGAGCTATGAAAACTGAGATTTTCTTCTTTCATTTCTTCTCTTCTGTTCTGTTATCTTCCTGATACCAACACCTAATCCTCAAGGTTGTTCTCTTCCAGCCCTTGGTCTTCCTCAGGCCCATCTTCCTCTTCTCTAACTAGATCTGCCTCTTCATATTGCCCAGAAATCCGCCCTTAAATTAAACACTGGTGTTTGGCTTATGCGTGACATGCACTTTGCTGCAGATTTGACAGTTTTAAATAAACCACAGAGGGAATCCTGGCAGAACTTTCCTCTAGTGGGTATGGGGGAGAATGGGACAAAATAAATGCAAATAAAAGAAGCTCAAGCCTTTGGAGCCTCTACTACATTTCTTCCATTCATAGGCCAAATGTAAGACAACTTTGATTAATGATTTTCCTTCTGCATATATCACATTCAACTTCCCTCCAGTTAAAGATAGCTTTTGAAGTTTGTGGCTTGACAGTACAGTAAATCTAGCTTTAAAGCTGACAGTGCTGGATCAAAATCAATACAGTCATACAAGATAAAGTGCTGATCCAGCACAGGCTCAGCCTGCTCATTCAAATTCATTCTGAAGCGTTCATAGCGTAATTTTAGACTAACCACCTTTCTGCTGAGTAAGATGTCTCGGTAACGCTTTTCTACAAGGAGACATCACGAAATGAATCTCATCACCAACCAAGGCGACATAAACTCCGCATCACATATCTCTTGTTTTATAATCTGCCACGTTATTTCATTTCCCCATCACACCTAGGCCAACTTTGTACAGTAGTGCACTATTAAATTACATGGAGCAGCCTGTCCCCAGGTTAGACAGAAACACAGATGCTTCTTGGGCAAGGAAGCAGCAGCCAGGTCTTCAGGGAGCAGGAGTGCAAAGGAGCTGTGCCTGTGGGTTAGAAGTGCAGCTGGTTGCAAGAGCTGGATGAACCGCTAATTGTCTCCAATTACTGACAGTTCCCTTGTTAAGTAAATACCTCTTACCAGAAACTTCTCCATTCCCTGCACTGGAGGAGCTGAGCTGTTGCTATCAAATCCAAATCTTGGCATGCCTTGATTTCTCCCTCTGGAGAGGCGCTGAAGGGTTGCATGCCTCCAAGTCACAGGAGGACAGATGAGCCAAAGTGTTCTTGTTCTTTGTACAAGCTCGAGAAATACTGACCTAAAAGCTGTATCTATAAAGACCCAGAGAGGGCACTGGGTTTACCTTGCCCCAGAAAAAAAGGGGAGATTGGAAAGAGTCCAAATCAGCACAAAAGTGTCTGTGGGCTCCAGTAGGCTCCTAGTGCCCTTGGCAACAGCAGCATCTTTTGGGAGGAATGAAAAAAATCCTGGAGGGCTCCAGGAACTTGACAAGGCTGCTGATGAGATCCTTGCCCAAAGCTGAGCTATCTCCCCAGGTGGGAGAAACTCCTGCATGGGAGAGGAGCCGTGTCCAGGCAGCAGGTCAGAGGAGTGCACCTCCCTGTTCGCAGTGCAGACTGGACCTCAAAAACTCCCATTACAATTTTGTTGTCTTCTCTGGAGCCATTCACTGGTGTCTGCTGTGGAGAAGTGTTACCAAGTATACTCAGATGAAAACAATCACAAGTAGGTCCACAAAAATAAACAAGAAAGCCAGTAGCAACCTAAAAATTATGTTTATTTGGGAAAAAATGTGAATAAGATTTTAACTAGATGAAAACCAAACCATTCTATGATAATATGAAACATCATTCTGAGAATGACAACAGTGTGGAAACTGAAGACTGTGAGAAGTATGAATTTGGCTTTGAAATTGCTCTCTGTTGTCTTGGTTTATAAACACTGACAATCTACATCTTGGCAACATAATTCAGTTTTATCTAATATGTTTTTTCCATCATCTGCCTTCAAATAAATATCAGAAATAACGTGTAAGCAGATTTACCTAAAATAAAAATCTGTAACGGTGTTACAACATAATAGTGGCATTCAGTAAATGCAGCCAGAAAACAGAATGTGATTCAGTCAGAATTAATATCCTAAATTGATGCACAATGAAAACACATTTTCCATCAAACCCATTTAATGCAGCATCTTTTCTCGAGTGCACCAAGGCAGCAGAACTAGCTGGGATCCTGCAGGAAAGAGCCCACAAAGCCATTACGGATTTCTTGCCTATCCATATTCTGGCACAAGCATGTAAAATCGGAATTGACTTATCACTTTGTCCCTTGAATTATTTTTAATTCTTGTATTATAAAGTTGTTCAGATGCCTTGAAAATGTGCAGCCTCTGCTTCCCTGACTTCCACCTTCCGCCCTGACCAGACAGAAGAGAGAGGCCTCTGAAGCAGGTCAGACCTGGGGAAGGGCTAGTAGGGATTTGGAATTGCTGAAATGTAACAGGCTCTACAAACATTCAGGCTTGACCAGTGGGAAGTCCCAGTGTACAAACAGGGAGCTCCAGTCCCTTTTTCTAGTTCTGCTATGAGGGGGGAAAAAAACCAAACAAACCACCTTTGAAAATCGGGTTTGCATTTCGTGTCAACAAAGGGGTGGTTTTGTTCCAGGACAGAAAGCAGACCCTTTAATTTACAAACAGAGGTAAGTACAGAAGTAGCAATCTAGATTATCATACACTTGTGGGGAATGGTGTTAAGATCCAGCCTTCAGAGAAACTTCACATGTGGGTTTCAGAAATTCCTACAGTTTGCAGTTTAGGCCTCTCTTTAATCCCCGTATCTTAGAACCATAGAATAATATGGGTTGGAAGGGACCTTTAAAGATCATCCAGTCCAACCTCCCCTGCAATGAGGAGGGACATCTTCAACTAGATCTTAGAGTCTGTATCCTATAGATAACACTAAATGTGTTTTCTTTCTTCACTTTACGAGGATTAAAATGCTCTGGGTCATAATTGCTACAGAAGGGACAATATATTTAATAAAACAAATGGAAAGAACTTTTGAAGATCAGGTATAAGATCAGCCATATTTCACTGAAAACTTCAAAGTGAAGAAATTACTCTTTACAAGCTAGTAATAAGCCTGACTTTCAAAGAAAAAGGGCTGAATTTTTTGAATGAAACATTTTGAAAATTTCATATAATATATCCATTTTTCTAGTAATCGGTTGCCTATGTTACGAAGACCGCTTGCTGACTTCTGTCTGCTGAAGACAATGCTCAAGAAATAGAGTGCCACAGGTGAGCATTTCCTCTCTGCTTCCCACATACCTTTTAGAAGTATCAGAGAAGCACTAAAAAAGGCCTTCCAAACAACAAAACAATCTATATCCTGCCAAGAAAAGAACCCAAAAGGGCAAGCACAAGGGGAGCTCCCCCTGGGTTTTCCTATGTGCATCAGGGCAATAGAGATGGGATTGTGGCACAGTCTCTTGTGTGTCTCCTGGCAGCCTGGGGCAAAGTTGTCACATCAACAGATCCCAGACTGTTACTAAGAAATTAGAGTGCACTTTCAGTTAGGAGAGACAGCAGGTGGGCTAAACCTATCTTAGCCTATTCTCTACCACCACCTCCAAAATCCCCATCGTTTACGTAGCACCTCGCCTTAAGAGTATCCATTAGTAAAGTCCATTCACAGTATGATTTATTTTTGCATTTAGTATGTGGAATATGATTCTGAGCCCCATAGCATTACACATGAAAATAAAAAGCGTGTATCAGGAGCTGTAATCCAGCCCAGAAACATGCTAACAGGCACTTCCTTCCAGTCCAAGCATATGGGAACACAGCAACACTTCATTTTGTGTTTATTTTACATATTTATTACACAAGGAAATTGAAGATATGGAAAGTTTCCCTTTCCTATCTTCAGTTTCATGTGGATGGCATTTACTTTTATCCATTTTACAACCTAAAAATGTACCAGGTGAGTCCAAAAGTTTATTGATCCCACTAACTTGCTTCAGCAGTGGTAAACAGCCAATGACCAAAGAGTGGAACAAATATAAAGCAATAGCAGTGGCATATGATACAGCCTTTTTTATGCAAAAAACTGTGGGTGGAGAAAAAAAAAGGTGCTGAAACAGTTGGCTTCGGCCTCCTCACCTATAGCCTTGATAAAGCTTTTGTCAGAGTGGGATTAAAAACCTCTGAGATGCAGATGTCTGCAGCTAAACCTGTTGTACAGATTCTCTTTCCAGTCAATGAAAGAAACTGGCACATACAAGGTATGACCTATTCTGGGTATCTGAAGAACAAAACAAGTAATTGAAGTTTGTAACAATCAATAATGACAACAAAACCCTCCAAACATCTTTAGTGACCATTCTAAGATGCTTTTTTTTTACCGCATATGTTTTGTAACAGAAAAGGAAGCTTAATAAAATAAAAAACTTAGGAAAGAAGGAATACTACAGCAAAATAGGAATGTAGGGAAAACTGAAATTAATAGTTTGTTAATAACTAATTGTTATGAAAAAAGGTAGATAAAATTCTAAATTTTTTGCTTTCTAAACATAAAATATTACAACTCCAAGCCCAAAGTGATTTTAAGCAGCATCTTTCCTGAATTCTCCCCTCTTTCCCCATAAAAGCAGTGCATGCTTTTTTCCACCCAAAGGCAGCTACCGATCGCACTTTCAGAAAGTACTTACTGGAAAGAGCAAGTTGGTGGGCAATGCTTTCATTAGCACGCTCTTAGAGGGTCAGATTCTGAGTCTGGGATCTGAACCTCAGCTAGCCCAATTCCTCCTTGTCAGAACTTTGGATTCATTCTAGAAGCAGAGTGCAAATACTCTTACCAAAATCCAGACCAAAACAGCTACGTAAGAGAATTTCAAATAACGTATTTGAACCTCAAACATACATGTGAACATTTTTCAAATTACTCCATTGGAGAATCTGATGGCTAATTCTGAAAAATATAGTACTGTGAGGTGACCCACAGTGCTAAAGCATTTGAATAATTTCATTCCTCTTCAAGAAAGCACATAAACATGTGTTTAACTTTAATCACAGATCATCTTAGTGCCTTCATCTGGACCTAATCATTAACCATAAACACGTGCTTAAACGCTTCACTGAAAAAGGATGAGATTACTCACACACTTAGAGTTAATTGTATGCTTAGATGGTACAGTGGCCTCTTGGCAGGCTGCACCGTGCGCTGTGGCTCCTGAAAGCAGAAGTAAGCTGAAATGCCCTACAGCAAAGATCGGGATGGTGCCTTCCTTTCCTACTCCGTAGTAAGTTGTGTGGGGTAGGTGACGTACGACAATCTTTGCATAGACTTCCCCAGGGGGATCTGGCCAAAAAAAAGCCCATAAAAAATGTACATCTAGTGAATTGATTCAATTCCAGTAAATTCTCTAATACTGATTTACTTCGTGGGAAGAATACTGACTAAAACTAATAATTATTAAATCCACTTGTTAGACTCTAAGATTAAAGTCTAGTTATTAACTAGCCTAATCAGCTATTGTGAAGGCTGCAGACCCATGCTTTTGGTATACAGAAAGACTCTTTCTTCTGTAAAATATCAAGCTTATTTTCCCCTAGAGCCTCAAGTAATGGTACTGGAGATATAGTCTGTGTGGCAACTCTCTCTCTTTCTCTCTCCCCTCACCCCCAATATTTACGGCATTTATGACTGCAATGTCTAACTGCCTGCCTAGAATTTGGAAGATAAAAGTAAACCAGAGAGAGTTCACAGCAGCAAGCTGAAATCCATTTCCACGGAACTTATTTCAGTTCAAAACATCTATCAAATATCAAGTCCTTCTTCTTGGAATAAAAACTGTCTCATAAAAGGACCAAGCGATTTTATTCTAAATCTCCCGTGATTTCATATTCAGTCATGTCAAATTGTTTAATCCAGTAAAAGGCTGGTAACCAGCACAGGGAGTGACAAACAAGTATACAAGCACTTTAAGAAGAAAATAGGATCTGTAAAACTAATAGAGATCAACCCCGTAACACAGCTGTTTGGTCTGTAGCCACGCACAGAGCATTGCATTTAGCATATAAGCCACTTGCCATTGCTGTTCGTGTCCTTACTGAAGCCTTCCTCCCAACTGGTTTGCTGTACTGTGATGCAATGCTACACTGACTGTCACGATTCCTTTACAGCTGGGCAAGTAAATAGCCTCTGATAAATGCTACTGCTTGTTATGAAACCAAGCATCATTTGTACCAGGGAACAATTACTCTGGACTATGTCCATCACTTGGAAAAGACTTCCACCTACTGTCTGCCACTCTTCCGTCACGGTCCCTGAAAAATCCATTCCCTGCCTCATCATACTTCTGTAGTTAAAGTGCCTTTAATTTTACAGTCTCAAAGCACAAAAAGAGAATTTTAAGTACGCCCCTTGAAAAGGAATGCATTTTATGTAGCTGTTTTACTTTTACTAAACTGAAAATATTTTTCAGTTTTTCATCTACAGTGACATGAGCGGTTTTGTTCCTGTGGTTAACCTCATTTCCAAAATCAATTCTACTCCTCACAGAGCAGACTAACTTGAAATGGGAGATTCAGGTTGAAATATGGTAGTAATCCAGAATGAGTTTTAGGTTCATCATTTGTTTTTTTCTCGGCACTTGAGAAATATGCAAAATCTAACTGCCACTTTTTATCTGCCAAATTCTCTAGTAGACTGCATTCCAGCCTGGCTTACAGAGCAAAAATTTAGGCATTCACATTGTTAAGCATCTATTTTTTTTTCCAGATAAGCCCTGCAATACAATAAGGATTTTGGTGATTTTGATAAGACTAAACCCAGTAAGAGATATTAGGGTTTTTTTTAAGATATCTTTTAGATAAACTTCAGCCTGTAATATGTGAAGAAGAAAATATTCAGTGAAAAAAAGAGGGTATAACACAAACCAATCAAGTGGAGGCGAACAAAGCAAAACAACCCCCACCCACCCCAGGCCCAAATTTTAAGACTGGTATTTGAGGTCCTAAAGCTGAGAAAAGCATTTTCTCTCTATGCCAGGCAGTATACTATCTATACTTAAACTGGTTTGAAAATAACTGAAAAGGTTCCTCCATGTCACAATGTTACTATTTTTTTAATTTAAAGCTCCAGCGGTTGCTTCCGAACATCAGCCTCTTTGTCAATCCCAACAGGGAGATTGAACAATGGAGAAACACACACAGAACCCGCTGCATCTTTTTGGATCTTTTACATCTAAGACTTCTAAGGAACATTAGCATCACGGTGAGGGAAAGCCTGAATTGCCTTTAGCTTTATCACAGTTAGCACAGCAGTTGTTTGTAAATAGGATCTCAGGAGAGAAAGCGATGTGTTAGGCTCTAAAAATAAAGGAAGGACTTAATTGGGGAAAGGGGGAGTATTATCTCTTTGAATGGTTGTAGGGCACAAAAAGGATGGAGTACAATTTAAACGCAGAGGCAGATTCCTGCCAGGGGGTAACCGCTAGGAAAAAAGTGTGATGAGTGGAGAGCAATACAGAATAATAATTAGTTTGATTGTGTCTGGAACGAGAGCAGCACACAGCAGCCCAGGCGGCGGCTGTGCATGGCAGCAGGAGCCAACACGTGGGTTAGGACATCGCTGTGCTGTTACCCACCGGGAGACACACGTGGCTTGGAGGTGATCAAAGCAGACAGCACTGCCAGGATCTTTAGGGCTAGCAGAAACCTCTTAAAACTACATTCCACTTTATTCTCAACTGACTTCAGTTTTCTAAACAGAGTTATTTCCAGCAACCCACTGCTCCTATGTGGGAAAAAAAAAAAAGATTGTCACCACTGGCCATAGATCAAGCTGATGTAACCTACCCTCACAAATTTTACCCTGCTCTTTTTAAAGAGATAAAAAAATATCCATGACCCCAATTATTTTTTTCCAAATTAGTCTACTTGTGAAAGGACAGCTGTGGCACAGCTTCCCAAGCAGTACTTTTCAAGACATCATAGCAAAGCGCACTATCTAAAATTCCTTCTCGCTAATTTTTTTGTGAAAAGAAATTCTTGCTTCATAGACACATGCAGATGCCTTAATCTCCCTAAAAAGACTTAAAATTGCTTTACTCTGAAGTAGTGTTATTATTCGCAAAAACCACAGGGATTTAAACTTTAAATAGTAAAGAAATTACTTTTCTGAAACAATCTGAAACAGCTCAGATCTACTGCAAGGAGGTGAATTACTGATGGTCAATTTTAAGGTCTATAATTAATCTAATATATTTTATCATTATCAAATGTGTTTAACTTGTGAGAAACAAAAGGTACATTTCTTCCACAGAGTTCATGAAACAAAAACATTTGTTAAGACTTTTGGGTTTGGGTAGCTGTCATTTATTTGGATAAATATGTGTTGCCAGAAGCATGAAAATAACAGTTCTTCAACCAATGAGTTCTGTCAACTCCCAGTTTGGGCCAAAAAACAAGCACATAGATTCACTAGCAAAAAGTGACAGCACTGGGACTTCAGGCTCACTCAGGAGATTTTAAAACCTTAAACTGAAACAGACTTTCTGAATTCAATTTCGTCACTGGTAATTCAAACAAATGTCTTATATGGGATCAGACGAATTACCCAAAGTCCAACTTTAATTCCTAATAACACCTCAAACCAAAATGTTGGTAGACGACTGATAAAGCACAGATTGATAAACTGAAAATTAAATGCAGTTTACTTTGACTCACATCACATGCTCCCATACATTACTTTTACAGATCTCTATTTTTCTAAATAAATTTACTGTATTTGCTGTCATGCAACCAAAATTTCACTTAAAAGCATACAGGCTCCTCCAGATCTGTCCAAAATGATTTCTAAAATCTACTAAAAAAATATGTAAGAGATTGTAAAGGCTGGTTTATAAAACTAGAAATCCAGAAAAGAGCCCATCTCTACTTATTCTAAGTGGAAAGGTGAGTCCTGGTTGTCCCCCTGCTGTTAAGAGTTTTTTACCTGCAGTTAATGACAATGATCAGTAAACACAAACGTACCACAGGAGCAAGGCACACCTGAATTACCTGCACGAATGTTGGAAAGAAACATGACAACTCAGTGTCCCTGTGACAATTCAAATCAAACTCCATGCAAGCATTAAATCTGAATCAGCCAGTAGGTGGGAAAGGGAATCTATAGCTCTGTTTTAAACATCTCCTTATATCCATTCCAGACAAAGAGTAAGGCTGAAAAATTAGTCCTACTTCACAAATTTTAAAGACTGAACAAAATGATACAGGGAAATTAAAATTCATGTTTTAAAAAGCTGTAACTGAACAGCAAGGAAAAGGATTCTGATGGTGGCAGGGAAGTAATTGGAAATTACTGGAAGTTTGGACAGGGAAGGGAAACACCCAGCATAGAAACAAACAATATTTGATAAAGGGTGCATGTTGGAAAAGGCAATACTCATACTTGGTTTTCAGTAACATCTGTGCCTTACCTTTATACAAAAGCATATACACTACCCATCCCCAGGAATACCATCTGCACTGCAAGGCGCGCTCTGGTTTCTGCTGTATTACAGCTTGAGGTTTAGCAGGCTTATTGCTTCATGTCATCTCCTGCATTTTTGAACAAAGTACACAGATTCTTACAGAATACGGATAGCGTTTGCTGTACTCATCTGTTTTTGAGAGACAAAGAAGCTATTTATTTATAAGTCACTGCCTGATATCACCTTTCACAACACTTAGTATTTCCAAATGCTTTGCTCATGTTTTCTTTTTTCCTGATGTTTAAACTGCAAGTGAAGAGACAGCACTTCCACTTTTCAGACATCTCTTCAAATCCAATGGGACAACAAAGTGTGTGTCGGTTAATGATGACAATCCCAAATGGACTGAAGCTCCAGGTTCAGGTAAGATGCTTTTGCAGTACGTATACATAATATCTGTATCACCAGCATACTTTGCGCCAACTGCTGTGGTTAAACAAACAAGCTCTTTTGGGCACGTAAGATAAAAGCCTTGCTCCAGTCTTTTGGCCTTTCTTACCAAGTAACCAAGAAAGTAAGGACATGAAGTATTCAAATCTGTCTGACTTGGCTGAGCAGTGAAATTCAAACTTCTAGATAAAATGTACTGTCTTCCTTTAACTCCAACTTGTTATTCTACCCAGTGGCACAGGCCCTATGTTTACTTGGCAAGTAGAGCCAAGTCCCTGGAAGATGGCAGCCATTTATAGGCCCCCTCCAGACTCTATTATATGTTTTTATTCATTCTTCACTAATACCCAAAACCACCGAATAAGAGTCAGAGTTGTCTTGGTTTAGATCCTATATAAACACAATATTTAATATAAACAATTTGTCCTGGTTTGGGGTGAAGCATCTCTCGTCTTCTCATTGTCGAACCCGACTGAAACCATGACACAATTGCAGGAAAGAAAGAGACCCAAGAAAGAAAAGGAGACTTCTCACAAGGTCCCAGATGTAGGGAAGTTGCCAGTGACGAGAGTGCTACAAACTCTATTTTTTTCTGGGAATTTGTCCCATATTGAACTTCAAACTGTTCCAAACACAAGACACTACGTACACAAGTACATAACGGCAATGATCACATCAGATGAAAAAGAAAAAGCATCCTCAGTTCTTGAAGAAATCAGTCTATCTCCAAACCTCCTTGCCATCACATAGCAACTACAAAGAGAGAAATGTTGATACTTATCATTAAGAGCTTCTCCCTCATGCTCCTAAGTGGGAGAAGACCATGCTCTTGGTTACTACGAAAGCAACCACAGAGGGGGAAGAGAAGAATGGCTCCATGGATGAAGCCTTACCAGCCAAGCGCCGTTGTGGGAAGGAGGCTGCTGCACGCTGGTACAAGACGTACCAGCAGCTAGGGAGGACTGATGCCCCAGGAGGGAAACTCCTGGGGGCAGATTCTGTCTGCCCCCAGCAGAAGCCTCTGCAGCTGCTTCGGGCCTCTCTCAGGAGCACTGTGTCATTGACCTACTCCTGTCCCATCTGGGCAAGGCAGTATTTTGCTTTGGGAGAAAAAAGACAAAGTTACAAGTCCCAATAAGGAAATAACATCATTCACATGCTTGCCTTTCAATTTTTTTCCCCTCTATCGCTAAGCACAAACAAGTACATAAGACAAATGCATTCAGGCAGATCTTTACAGCCATACAACGATCCCCAATTTGCACTCAACCATTACTTGTGAACAAAACTGAGGACACACACAATGACCATAAACTACTCTGCAGCCGCCTCTCTTATTTTCTAACATTTTCTTCCGAACCAGATGGATGCATCAAGCTGCTGAAACCTTCCTGCCTCCCATTTTCATAAACAAATTATTTCCAAAAAGTGTGGATTGTTTTCAAATTACATACCACATTCTTACTAATTAGCCACTTAACTCACGCTTCATGTGTGAGATAGATACTCACCAACCAAGCTAGAAAGATGAAGATTCTTGTACATGCTAAGAATAAAAAAGCAAGACTTTCATCTCCAGCTTCTAGTCACAAGCCTCAGACCCAGCCTGCATGGAGAGCAATTACTCAGAGGCAGGTGGTATCAAGTTCTGTTGTTTCTCTAAATAAAAGCCTTCATGGGTGGAATCAGCAAACTGTCAACTGATAAACAGGGCACAAATAATTTTCCCTAAAATACCTCCGGTTTATAGTCTAAACAGTTCCCAGAGAATTTAACAGCCAACATTTACAAAACAGCAAAACCTACATAAAAACAGTGATGATTTTTTTCCATTACTTTTGAATTCCTTCATCTTTAAAACAAAGAAAAGATTACAAACATTATGTAAGTTTATGCTGGCTGAAACAGTTTATACAAAATGCAAACAGCTAAACAAAAAATAACAAGCCTGTCAAAATCTTAAAAGCAGATAAAAAATTGATTACTTACACAGAAGAAAGCTTGAATTTTTCTATTTATCTGGGGATCAAGAAAATGGAATTATACTGATAATTTTATACTTTTTCTACTATCAAAAATCTTGCCAGGCTTCTAACAGTTTTTCTTCCCTGAGGGAAGCTGCAGAGCAGGCAGGGATGTGCCACTGGAGCAGCAGTGCTGCCTCCCAGCTGCGGGCAAAGGCTCCCAGTTAACTGCCGTACTCCCACCTAGGAGCACTGGTGATAGAACAGCAGACCTACAAATAACTAGAAAAAATAAAGTAACAGAGTAAAAATGGATTTGCAGGGACTGAACATCCGTTTTCCCGTGACGTAGGGAATTATACCGATTCTTTATTGGATCAGGGAACAGATAATTCCAACGGCAGTCGGTCTAAGTGATCGTTGTAGATCCCATCCAACTGAAATAGTCTATTTTATTCTAAGTGCTTCCCACTCGGGGAAATAGGTTGGAAGTGTAAGTCTATCAGGTTAGAAAGATAAGTCTATCAGAAGGCTAATTCACATGAACTTCTTAACTAGGAGCCTGTATCTCGTTGTTTACATGGAATAATGGAAACATGTAAAACCATTTCTGAGAGTCTACTTTAAATTACACCTTTAAAAGAATGATGCAATCAATTGATCAGAATGATCAGAATAATGTGGTTAGTTTAAGAAACTTAAAAGGAGGTAAAACTGTTTAACTGGTAAAACAGCTGTTTCCTCCAGAGCTGATAGCTAGCTACAAATAGTTTGATTTGATTAAATAATTACAAGAAAACAAAACAATAAGGAAAAACCCTGCACAATTACTAACAGAACACACATTTAACTTTCAGGTGCAGAAAAAAGTCAGATAAATTTGGCGTGACAGAAACATCATAAATCTCAGGAAAAGCACAATTTACTTGATAATGCTATGATTCCAGTTGACAGAGCTTTTGAATATGAAAATAGTTTTCAATAGGTTTGCAAATCTCTGAAAAGTTATTCAAATAAAGGGAAAGAAGGCGATCTAAATCTCTCATGTCAACTCCATTTGAGAAGTTTTTCCTCTTTATCTTTTAATATGCTAAATTGTACTCGGTGCAATGATTTGATTTAGAATTAGTTTGGTTTAGCATAAATTGAATCTTCTGTGTTACCTTGTACAGTGCATGACACTGAAAGTGCAGCCAAAAATTCAGGTCTCTGAATGAATTTTTCACTTAAAAATGTCTTTCAGCTCAGGTGATTGGGAACACAATTATGCGCTCTCCATCACTTTGCTGTACTAAGCATTCATCTTTTATGCTGGTGTCAGCACTACTGCAGTTTTACTGCCTTCCTATTTCTTTTGTATGTAAATCTCCAGAATAATGAACTAGAATCTATCATGTTGTTTGAAAAAATCTCCACCAGACGTGAATTGTGTTTATCCTGGCTAGGCAGGTTTTATCAAGATTTGGAAGGTGGCAGGTACTGCCTTAAAAGTTTTGACTTTAGTCAAAGCTGCTTTAAAGTAGATGCGACTTCAAAAGCATTGTCCTATGCCAAACGTTGCAGAGGGTATCAGACAAACCTATCCCATACAACACAACACCTTGAGTGAAGAGACATTTTTCTCAAACCCACCAGTCATCAGTACAATATTATAGCTTGATTATAAATGTCTGTGCTGGTTCATCAAGACTGGCCTGGTAATACAAACCTTGGCTTGCACACAGAAATTTCCCCCCATCTCTAAGTAGACAGTGTTCCACTGTCGTCTTCATGAATTTTTGAAACTGGTGACCCACTTCTAGAGGCAAAGAATTTTTTGGCTCACCTCTTCAAAGCCTCCTTCTGCACATGAACAGATGAGACGTTCTTGATCTGTGGAACTGAGCTGAGCAAATACGCAGTATTACCTCACATGGGTTTGGAAGCTGTAGAGATCTTTCATGTTCCACTTCTACTGATAAATCACAGTTTATTTAAATACCTACTTATTTAAATACTGCCACTGCTCATGTTGAAATCAATCTCATGTTAACATAACATTTTTCCTTCCCCCAGATCATTATGGCAACCGGTGCAACCCATGTACTCCTCCTCAGCCACTCCTGATGGTATTCATTCCCAAAGTGTTTACAAGCGGATTTACAAAGCATGCACGGGAATTGCTAACCCACCACTGAAATGCAAAAATCTCTCAGGTGAAACGAAGCAATTATCTAGGAGTGCCCAACTGACTCCATTTATCAAAGCTAATTATTTCAGGTATTAACTGATGTTTCGCAAGGTAATTCATAGTTCTTTCGGAGGTGTAATTAAAACTGTAACTCTGAGCTGAGTTAGAATATCAAGGCCATGCCCTGCCCTTATCTGTATGCTTTCTAGACAAGCAAACAGGCATATTTAAATGCACGCAGCACACTGAATCTATTTAATGTATTTTCTGGAGGCTGGATCGATAGACTGTTGAATCCATTCATAGTTTGCTCATCCCAAAGAAAACTAGACACTGATAGAAAAATAACAGAATTTTCAGCTTATTCATTTAAAACACTAAAAGAGGTCATTCCTAGGAAGGTTTCCATAGCAACCACCACTGTCAAAGACTTCGGAGAAAGGTGCTGGTTGGGCTCCCTCCCTAATGAACTGGAATTAGCCACACTCCCCTTCCCAGCAGGAGACCGCTCAGCCCCTGTTCGCTTCATCGTTAATGCATCTGCCATGAGCCTGCCTGGAACCACACCTAAAAGAAGAACTGCTATTTAATGAACACATAAAAACACAAATTCACTAAAATCATTTTTTTCTTGCTGTGCGGAAGACTTATCTTGATGGTAAAGAATGATCAACAACCAAGTACTAGACGGAGAATCTGTAGCTGATCTGTGCAGAAAGCAAGAGATTAGAGTAGTGCCTAATATTTCCCAGCTGGACTGGGGTATTATACACATTAGCTCTTTTCGTTCAATACTACTAAAGCCCATACAGCATAATAGTATTTCTCATTTGTTGTATCTAAGCTTGAACTCAGTCCCTGATAATAAAAGGACAAGTCACTAATCCTCTACATCACTCAGTTGCTATCACCTGACAATTTTCTATTCATACTTTATTGATTCTTGTGAAAGAAATAGGCTTTGCTGATTTTTTAAATTACATATATACAAGAAATGGTTCAGCTTTATCTCTGCCTTTGGCTGGATACAACAAAGCTATGAAGATTATTTTTTTTAAAGGATGATAGTACAAAGGAGCGTGCTGACAATGTGATTTAGATCTGCTTAAAAGCAGAGAGTAAATCCAGTTTAAGACAAAGTTGAAATATTAAGTTCATCTTATGTAGTGGCAAAAAGAGGGAGTGGGAGAACGATTACATTACTGGAAGGATGCAGTTTGGAGAATGACATAGCATGTTATTTAAGGTTTTATTCTTTCTGAAAGGCAGACATGTTTTCTTGCCATCCACACAAAAGCTTCAAAAAGTCAAGCTTCTACATTAAATGTGTGTGTGTGTGTCAAAAACAAATGAAACAAAAAGCAGGAGAAGCTATCTATGACGCACTAACTTCCTCTGCTACAAAACCACCACGTGCATCATCAGGAGCAGTAGCACTGATGTAGCAGCACTAATTTGACCAGTGAGAGAAAAGAATCCAGCCTTACGTGATGCACTGTTTTTCCAGAGAAAAATGCCTGGTCCTGCAAAGTGTCTTGTAGCTGGCCTGTATCTTTGTTAGCATCTCCATATCTCCTGGAGGTTAAATTTCAAACCACTCCTCAGTACCTCAACAGTCAGTTTCCCGATAGGCTTATAAGTGAAGCATCCAGAATTTTAAAAGCCCTGAGCACCCCAGGTCCTTCCCGTCAGAGCGCTGGAAAATACTGCACAAGTCTGCCCTAACACAGCTTTAACCATCAGCTAGTAGTTCCTCATGCATCTTTCTCTTGAATCTCTTCTCATTTGTTCTTTTGACAGAAACAATCACAGCATCCTCTGGACACGCAAGCCCTTCCTGTACTGGTAAAGGTTTCAGCCCTGACAACCTTCCTCTATAATTATGTTATAAATCTCTTCTTTTACCATTATGCAGAGATCAAGCACTCCAAGGAACAACCCTCTTACTATAGGTCACACATTAATAGCTGGATCCTGTTCTAATTACTGTGATGGTAAACCAATGTATAATTCATAGAGTGAAGAAACAAGAGAGTCTGTCCAAGGCAGTGGTACTAGTCCCCTTGCCGATTCAGAACTACCTCCGGAGTGGTTCTTTCATTTGTGCTCATCAAGAGTCAGGGAAGTTCAGGGCCAAATCAATAAAAAAACATGTCCTCCCTCTACAGCCTGGGCAGAAATAGCCACATCGATACAAAAAATCAATTCATTTTTCTGCAGTTGCATAGGATTAGTATCAAGGAAGACTAGACACTTTTGACTTTTAAAATAAGCTTAGAAAAGGCCCAAAGAACCACCTATAAATCTGACATTTATGAATAAGATTAGCATGTCTCTACTCAGAGGTAAGTTTTTGCAAGTACTAGAAAATATCCATTTTTAGAGATCCTTTACTTCAATATCTCACATGACTTTACCTTTGTTATTTTGACATTTTATTACTACAACCGTATAAAATGCCTAAGTCTTTCTATACCAGCATTGTTTACTGAAAGCCGCAGCAGTCAATAGCTTTCCACTTTTTAGCCATTCAACTCAATCTCATTTCCCCGCTAAACAAAATTTAAAGCAGCGTTCATAGAAGATAAATCACATTATACGATCTGATCCAAACACAAGACGCTGTGCGTCAGCAAAGTCCATATCCTTCGAGAGAAGGCGGCTGAGAAGCGTGCACGCTGCCGGCAGACGGAGCCTTCCAGTTCATCAGTCACCATTCGCCAGCGAGCTGAAAGGCTGCAACTTCTGAGGCGTGAACTTTCAGGTGAGTTACGAAGTCCCTCCTGTTGCAAAGGCCACTGTTTATAGCTCTGTATTTCCAGAGGATCTCTTTGTAGCATTGCTTAAGCAGCAGAGAGAAAGCTGGGAGCTTTCCAAGGGAAACAGGTAAACGATGAAACTACTGGTAATATATCAGTATTTTTAAAAGGCGATGTTCTTTCTGAATTAAGCACTCCTGCTCATTTGGCTAGAATACGCTAAGGCCAATTTCTGGCACAGCAAGGAAAAACAACAACAGAAGAAAAAAAAAAATAATCTTGAGTTACAATGTCATCATTTTAGTAAGTTGTTCTTATTTTTACTCTATTCTTTACAGAGAAGTAGCTACACAATATAATATTACATCTTGAAGAAATCTTACATGGTAATTAAAGGACAACGAAGGTATTGCAACGAGGCTTATACAGCTTAAAAGAGATATGTTTCATCTTGCAGACAGCACACTCCAACCAGAGCGGGGAACGAAACACACCAACACAAATGGCCTGGGCTTGCTGAGCAGATGCACAACCTGTCTGGGGCAGCACTAGGGCACAGACAAGGACCTCGCCATCTAGGCTGCCTCCTAATTATCTAAATTATCACAGAATTGACTGCTGTGGAACATCATACTTCAATTAGCTGCAATGTCTTTGCACTAAGTCCAAAGATGTGAAAAGCACTGGCAGCAGTTGCTGCCAAAACCCTCTATTTCTGGAAATTTGGTTGATGATATTTTAAAGTATCTGCATGGTATCTGTACATATACCATTACATCTTAAAAGATAAAATACGTAGGGATGTCATTAGGAAGTATGCTATAATTATATTTTGCTATCACTTCAAATTAGATGTCATTTGATCCAATGTACTTTACTGCACCTGGGCGGTGTGATTTATTACATAGTTCGAGATATGTTGTCCAAAGCAAAATGCTGCTTTAACGCGCACTAATCTGATGTCTTTCCTTTATTACAAATGTTGCATATCATTAAAAAACAAAACAAAACCCCAATACTGGTCTTAAAGACTCCTAACAGTGTTTGCAGAATGTCACAAGTGTCATCGCACTGTAGTGCAATGGCAGATATTGTTACTTAGACATATTACAGCTCCCAGAATAACCTGGCCTAAGCAAGAAGATGAGGCAAAGCAGACCTTGTACAAAAGATGTGTTCTTACCGTTAACCAAATTCAGTGATAACATGAACTAGATTGAGGAAGCCAGAAGACTGCAACAGAAGGAGAAAGATGTGAACTGAGCCAGATGGCTGTGTTGGATACTGACTGGACATGACAAAAACTGGTTTAACCCAGGAGTTTAAAATGTTAATGGAAACAAAGGAGAGAAGAGAGAACCAAAGAGATGGTCCTGACCTAAAGACAACAAGAAACAACACAAGGACCCAAGAAACAACACAGTACAACGCCTAAGGTCTGATTGGATCTCACTTAATTGTAAATTTGCTTATTTGTAGTAGACATTTGAATGAATGATGATAAAGTCATACATTAAGTGACTTGGTGGCATCCTGTTTCAATACATTTGCATTTTGAAGCATCACAGTAAGCTGGAATAGCCCTTTGCCCTCCCTGTAAGGATTTTCTTACCCACTTCCTTAAAACCAAGGAGTGAGTGGACTGAAAGCGTTTTGACAACAGGCTAGCCAGATGGACAACTGCAACGGCCCCGAGCTGATGTGCAACATGTAAATCCTCATGCATCATGGTGTAATGCCCTGAGTGTAGAAACCCACTCCACAGCAAGAAACACACCTCAAAATATAGACAACACTGTTTTGTATGCTACAAGATTTTAATCTACATTCTGCCCTAGATTCGACTCCGGGATTGATCATCAGAGAACTTAAAAAGACAAACTTCCAAGTCAGTCAGTATAGCTTGGCTGAAATAAACCCAAAGACTTCATTTTGAATATTTCCAATAAAATAGTACGAGAAATACTAGCAAAAAAGTTCTATCATCATCCTCCACTTAAAGAAAAATAACAGAAATTATAGACTTGTAACACTCATAATAGGAAAGCAAGAATTGCATTTTTAGCAGTGGGAAATAAAATGCATCTATTCATCACTCCTTTCACATTTTTACAGAAGCTATTGAATGGCCCCGTCTTCAGCTTTCTTCTAACTTGCTCACAGCATCTTTCACTTTGAATAAGAGCCAAGTTCAGTAACCCATAGGCACCTATTTCCAGCAATTTCAAAACAGTTTTTAAAAGTGTTACAGGATGTCATGAAGCACAGAATTCACAAAACACCTTTCCTACAAGTTTCCTCCAATTTATAAATGGAATCAATAGAATTCTGATTAATTCTTATCTACTGCAGTGCTTTGTTTATCAAAGAAACAACTCTAAGCTCCTCATCTCATTATTCTCAGAAAGGGCTTGTAGCTTCAATATTTAATGTCGGGGAGAAGGAGATGGAGTTATAAAATAACTGCCACTTCATTACTCATTCCATGAGCATATGAAACGAAGACATAGTGGCAAACATGGCAAATTATGAACAGAACAACTGGCATGGCATTCCCTGCATTAGAATGGTTCTTGCTCTAAAAACAATTTAGTTTTTACCTCTGGCAATCACACTTCAAAACTGGTTGAGATCAAAGATAAAACCGATTACAGCAGTGACATCTAGTCTTCCCATTCTCCCACAGATATCAACTGGTAATACAATGCAGGACAAATATTGAACCTTTTTCATGGAATCACAGAATTTCAGAGTTGGAAGGGATCTCTAGAGATCATCTATTTCAACCCCCTGCTAAAGCAGGGTTGCCCAGAGCACATCACTCAGGGCTGCGTCCAGACGGGCCTTGAAAGTCTCCAGAGAAGGGACTCCACACCCTCCCTGGGCAGCTTGTCCCAGTGCTCGGTCACCCTCACCATAAAGGAGTTTTTTCTTGTATTCGATTGGAACATCCTATGTTCCAGCTTGTGCCCATTACCCCTTGTCCTGTTACTGGGAACCAGTGAAAAGAGCCTGTCTCTGTCCTCCTTTAACCCCACCCTTCAGATACTTGTAAACATGAATAAGGTCTCCCCTCAGCCTTCTCTTCTCCAGGCTAAAGAGTCCCAGCTCTCTCAGCCTTCCCTCATCAGGGAAATGCTCCAATCCCCCAGTCATCTTTGTTGCCCTTCGCTGGCCTCTCTCCAGTAGTTTCCTGTCTCTCTTGAACTGGGGAGCCCAGAACTGGACACAGTATTCCAGTTGTGGCCTCACCAGTGCAGAGTAGAGGGGGAGAATGACCTCCCTTGACCTGCTGGCCACACTCTTCCCTGTGCAGCCCAGAATTCTGTTCGCTTTCTTGGTGACAAGGGCACATTGCTGGCTCATGGATAGTATTTTCATTGTTATAGTTTTTTAGTATTTTCTTTTCTAAAATCCTTTTTAGTATTTTCATTTTTATAGGAATAACAGGCCTCAAACATCTTACCATATTGTTCAAAATAGCAATGAATAAAAAAGGAAGAAGGACAACTATGGGTTCGAGGTTCAATTTTTGGAAATATTAAACCAGCACATTTTGACATTTCCTATTTTAAATAGTTAACCTTTTTGACAAGCTGGTATCTTACAAATGAATGCTGAAGGTTTCTTGGAAAGGGTATGAGTGCTGCAGGGGCTATGAGAGAAAAAGACAACTGCATTCTTCACAGCCGTTGATGCATTAATGATCAAAAGAGCAAATGTGTTACGCTCCTATACAGTTATCAATGAACTGAAGTCATAGTGATTATTTTGATTATTTTGCAATTATTACTGAATTTGTTATAATTAGCATGCCAGGCAACAAGAGCCACAGCACCAGGGGATCTCTAGGAAGTCCAATACAGTAGCCCGAGCTGTACATCCTTTTTATCCACAGGTCATTTCACCACATCGGTGCGAACCTTTCCAAATGCCATGACACTGCGGTCTGATGTGTATGATGATAGGGTTGACTCAAATCATGCTTTATGCATGGAACACAGGGCCTAATGATTTCTGTGTTAATCCCACCAAAAATCAAGTCATCCATCCTTGTACAGATGCAAATACACAAAGTCAAATAATTCTTCACAGAAATTCTACAATGTGGTAAAAGAACTGACTGCAGATGGAGTGAATCAGCTAAGCAAAATGGCTTCAAGAATAACAGTATTTATTTAGATTGATAGGAGTAGGCTTGAAAGGTATATATGGTCCAATTACTGCCCACTCAATTTATGCTGCTATAACTCTTATCCACGTTTTACTTGGCACATACAAAATCCAAAATTCAGTGTTTTCACCAGTAACAAACATTTTACCAGATGGTCACTCAATCAAATGTATTTGCTTGCTAATACAGAAACTTTGCAACTACTAGCACATTTTTATAACACTGACGTATTTATAAATCTAAAAGCTGTTTCAGCTCTTTTTATAAAGTCAAATATTGTACAATAAATACTGCATCAGAATTCCCGGTTTCAGATAGAGTAGATCCAATACATTTTGGTTTAAAACTTTTACCTCTACGCTTAAGGATTTGAAAGTTGGAGTACATTAGAAAAAAAAAGGTTTTCAACCTATTATCTTTGGAACAAAATTGTCTGCAGGCATAATTTTGCTATGCAGAGCACTGGAGTACACTAAGAGATGCACATAATGTTTACACCGGAGAACAGTGCATCAGAGGCTACACCTCCGAACAAGGACCCAACAGCCATAAGGCCTTCTGCTTACTGTTGTTTTACACTGCAGTCAACTTCCATGCTAAAAAGCTCAAGTGTAGGAAAAGAAATTAATTTTTAGGGGAATACTCCAGACGGACCTGTTCAGGCAGAGTCTGATCCAGCCAAAACTGAACTCATCCATCACGTTTGTCCATCACAGTTCATGCTGAGACATCAGAAAGCTGAAAAACGTAAGGCTCATCACAAAACCTACCAGAGTGCCAAAACAAAGGATTTGCCATGTCCAGACACATCCACTCATTCATAAGAGCTCCTCAGAGTATTTTCAGTGATTTTCTTCTCTACATAGCTCAGACTCATCATATACTCAAAAGACAGCAACAGAGTGGATTATCAACAAAGCTACTTTGATGTATCAGTGCATAATGTTTTTTGGGTTTGTTTGTTTGGGGTTTTTTTAAGTAGTTTTCTCTGTTCAATGTGATTAATTAAATGGAGCTAAGCTCTAGTCTCCATTAAAAATAGCATATCACAGGACAGATGTGTATCAATGTATTTGTCCCACCTGAACAAAATTTCTCCTTTTATTTTCGTCACCCACTCCATGTTTAGTTACTGAGAAAAAAGCTCAGAAGAAAGGGGTTTAAAAACCCCTGAAAAGATGATTTCCGTACTAGACCAGTTAAGGCTAATTATGCTGACAGGGATAAGTAGCATCACTTGGACTCATGTCAGCCTGAGAAGACACAGCTCAGAAAAACCAGGAACAAAGCAACCACCCAACAACAACAAAGACAAACAAAAAGCATTAATGCCCTTTCTAACAGTATCAGCAGGTTTCACGTCACGGTTTGAAAGAATGAAACCCACATTAAATGGAATTTGCACACTTGCCTGCCGCAACGGAGTCTCAAGTCAACATCCAACATACTCTTTACAGTGATCTGGGAAGGAAATCTAATTTTCCATTTTAGTTTCCATATCAATACCATCTTCCGGTGGGAAGCCTAGCTCTTTTATTCCCATGCCATATGGCAAATCAAATTTGCAGCTGAAAGTCAGGCAGTTGCAACTGACTGACTGTAGGCAGACTTTAAAATAGGAAATTCCTGTTTTCCTATACAGCCCTCTACATTATCTCTGTTCAAATATTTATTAATTTTCAATAATATTAATTATTAATTTAGCTCCAAATGCATTCCTTTCCGGCAACAGTATAGCTTCAGTTTAAAGTGTATTCAGTAAATGTTTTATTGATCAAATACCAGTTCTCTTTAGGAACATCCCCAGTGATACGAGAGAAACAAAACTTCAGAAAATCCTTTAGGATGCAAAAATTTGAAGCCACTTCTTTTAACTACTTACTTTTCAGCATGATGTCTAACGTGAGAATACAGAAAGAATTTACAGGTGCTTCAAGACAAGGAAATTCTCCCCAACATCTGAATTTAAAGCCAAATTATAATATTCAAGACAGACTCTTTGATTGTCCTTGGTTTACCTTTAAAATTGAATATAAAAAAAGATAACATGCATGCTTTACTATTCTTGTTTGTGTCATCATTCTCTCTCTTTCATGGAAGCACAGAAGCAGTACAAATCTCCAGGAACTTAACAGGCAGCAAATGTTTATTTCATCTTTTCATTTCTCTTCCTGCTCTCTCCTCATGCCCTTTGTATGCCATTATATGTTTGTACTCATTTTTTTTTCTTAATGAATCAGATAAACAGAATACACTGGAGGATGCAGGAACACTTTTTTTGGTGGGTGTCAATATTTACTACTATCATATCATTTAATGACAGTTTACGGCATTATGTACAAAGACTATTTCCAATAAGAATACTAAATCTTAAGGAAGTCTTAAGTGGTGTAAAGAACAGGTATTTTAATTTCTCAGAAGACATTCCAGGAGCCCTCCTCTCAGCAAGTTTTTCTTGATATTCAGCCTACATTTTTCCACTATTGTTAGTAAATAGTATTAGTATTTTTTTACTAGTACTGTTATATTATTATACTAATATTATTTTGATGCTTATATTCTTCTACTACTCATAGGATGTTATGTTTCCCTAACTCACAGACATTATTATTGCTATTATTATTTATACCAAGGTAGAATTTAAGAGATTTCTTGTATGGATCAAAAATATTTTGGTAAGAGTTTTAAAAAAAAAAAACCTCAAAATATTATCACTTACAATATGAACTTGTGCAATAAATAGACAGGGTCTGTCATTCATTTAAAGTGAAATCCCTCTATTCCCCTATAATTGTTACTTCCCTCAGTTTGCCAATACAGCACGATCATAGAATCACAGAATCTTCATGGCTAGAAAAGACCTTTGAGATCATGGAGTCCAACCATACATGCACACAAAATAACCCCTACAATCTCTGCCACTAGAGTATGCCCTGAAGTTTCTTAAATACCTCTAGGGATGGTGACTCAACCACCTCCCTGGGCAGGCTGTTCCAGTGCCTGACCACTCTGTCAGTAAAGTAATTCTTCCTAATACCTAATCTAAACCTCCCCTGCCACAACTTCAGACCCTTTCCTCTGGTCCTGTCATTATTCACTTGGGAGAAGAGGCCAACACTCACCTCTCTACACCCTCCTTTCAGGTAGTTGTAGGGGGCAATGAGGTCTCCCCTCAGCCTCCTCTTCCCCAAACTAAACATGCCCAGTTCCCTCAGCCTCTCCTCATACGACTTGTTCTCCAGACCCCTCACCAGCTTGGTAGCTCTCCTCTGGACGCCACCAGGAGATGTTTTATCTCCTCCTCAGATATAACCATGACAGGTAGAAAGGTCTTCAGGTTTCTAGATGCAGTTGAAAGGATCATACGCATGCAGACTATTGTCATCTCCTTCAGAGCAGACTCAACCAGAGCGCGCATTTTTGCACTGTAAACTCATGCTTATAAAGGTACGCACTCACCTGACTGAGTCCACTGACAACGAAGATAAATGTATTTTTTCCACTGACATATCTATTTATATTTTTGAAAGCAGTCTCTCAATTTGTTATGTTATGCCAACATTTCAAAGCTTTCCTGGTGATGATGAATTATAGTCAAACATTTCTCACTATCAATTTTATTCCAGTGATGTGTCTGTGGTCATATAAAGTAATCATTCTAGTTTCCTCAGAGCTCTTTCCAGCCCTTTTTTATCTTTACAGCATACTGAATGTTAAACGCTGTATTTACCAAATGATAATATGGAAATTAGAGAGGGAGTATTCTAGAGTTGAATGGGAATACCAATATTAAAGTCTGAAGATTCTATGCAGAAAGCTAAATCATTAGGTCTTAAGATCAATGGCCTTAAGAACACAAAATAGCTTATTTATGCATTAAAGATGCAACGTATTTACATTTTTCCAGTTCCTGAGTTTTTTGAGATTTCCTGTCCTGCACTTTGTCTCCCTTATAGTCTGTACAAAACAGACATGGTTTTCACATTTTGGTAAATATGGTACAATAATTACAATAGCAAGGGGGAAAAAAACCAGCTACAATTGCACTAGCAGTTTCAGCGAGGTTGTATGAACAAAGATTTATCATCACGATCTGATCATGTCATCAGAAATTTTCTGTGGACTCTATCTTATGTATGTTCAACAGGATAGTCTGGAGGACAACTGCAATAACCGTTCTATAATAATTTCCTTTTAGCCCACTATGCCAGCTGCTCAAAATTGTCTAAAACTTCACCTTTCTAGATGTAATTTCAATAAACTGGATGCAAAGAACAAATAGATCTAGTATCTGACATCTGCCTAGAAGTAGATCTAAAAATGAAAAAAAAAAACCTGAAGAAAAGTAGGAAAAAAAGCAATCCCCTCCCATGTTTGTTGTCAAAAGGAGAATACAATCACCTTAGTCTTTTAAGAAGTCTGGAGAGCTAAATATGAAAGAAGGTATAATATAACACTACATAGGAAGACAGTTTGGGAGAAAAATGGCTATTTAGTCAATACTATGACTTCTGATCTAAAAACTCTGAGCAAATTTTCATCTTATTATTTGCCATATTCCTGACACAACCAACTTTAACGACACTATTACAGCTTCTGAAGTTGGATACCTTTATAGATAACTGAGGGTGATGAGATTCTGCAGTGAGTGGAGAGACAATCACAGTTTTTAAAGGACATTGCATTGTATCTCAAGGAGGGAAGTAAGAGCTCCTGGCAGCTGGTGAAAGAAAGACAAATTCAGCATGGGAAGGGAAAAAGCCTCTCATGTGAGAGGTGTAGAGCTGCAGCTGCTCCGCTGTGCAACTGATGAAAAATCAAGCCATTCACCAAGACAAAAGCAAGCAAACACCCTGCTAGTTAAGAAATCCCTACCTTGCACTTCAACACAAAATTCTGGAGCTTTATCTTTCCACAGTTAGAGAACCTCAAATTACTTATTATGTCCCCAGTTCAGTTGCTCCCCTGACATAAAAGACAAAGTTGTAGACACAGAAAATGCACTCAACTCCCTTTGCACCTCCCTTGTGGCATGTCGTTGCTCCCAACCGTGATTCTTCTTTCTGTAAGCAAACTGTAATTGTTTTCTTTTCCACTTCAATGTGAATAGACTTAAACTCAAAGCTGCTACATTATAAATGTTGCCCATGCCTCGCTTCCACTAACCACTCGTGATAACCTGAGTGTGCACGTGCCTCATTTGTGCCTGAAACATTTTCAAATCACATGATCCCTGCACGGCAACAACTTAAGACACGCAAGCCAAAGCTTGCCATTTGCATTATTTTACCTGCAACAAAAGAGGTCACGTAGCAGTTATATCTTGTAATGATTCTGCAGGCAGCTAAAGGCTGTATCTCCCTACATAAAACTGGGCTAAGCTTCCAGCAAATAAATATTTTTTTTAATGCAAAATACAACTACAGAGTCTTTTTTTGTTTGGTTTTTACTATAAACCTGTGTCTGAAAAGCCCTATTATTTGTTTCACTGACGGCAATAGATAGTCCATTAATGGTTTCCAAAATGCAGTTAATAAGACTGGAGTATAATTCATGCAAATAATTTTCATTTCAAAAAAATATTTTTTACTCCATTAAGGATATTTTCCCATTTAGTTTCCCTGATGGTAAAAGCCACCAATAAGAGATGGAACCATTGAAGGAAGGAGCAATTGCTTTTCTATTGCTGATCAGACAACAAATTAGAGCCAGTCAAGCTTCCACCGAAGCAGCAGACTGCTGGCAGGAAGAACAGCACTGTTAACTACTGATTCTTGTCAATCATGTGGCAAATTTTTCTGAAAAAGTGTGTAAGGCTTCACTTTCCTAAGCCACAGAAATACTACAGTAGTATTCTAAAACAGTACCCAGCGTTAGGCTTGAAATGATATGCATATTCATTTTTGTCTGAAATACCTAAGTGAACAGTCCATGATGAAAGAATCAAATTTCATGGCTAATAGGTTCACTGATTACTATGAATTGTCGGTATTTAATTAAAATACTTCTACTCAGCCAAGAAGGTCATTATTTTCTAATGGAAGCTGGAACATTTTGATGCACTCTCTCAGTTGTCATCACATCTCTGGCACGCTAATTATTTCTCTCAAATCTACTGCATTTGCACTGGAATTCTGTTGTGCATGTAAAAATAATTAGAAAATTTCCAAAAGCGTCAACCTGAACCATGACTCAGTTCTGCTATTTAAATGCAATAGGCTTAAGGAGGGTGCGGTTGGAGGTGGTCTTTTTTTGTTATTTTTTTAAAGTTATGCAGAGTTACTTGAAAAAGAGCAAGAGTATTTTATTTTTTTTTATCAGTTTGTGTAAGCACAGCTAATGGTCTACCTATGCAAGCTGGAACAGTACCCAAAATGATGGTTACGCATGCAGATCAGATAGCTGAACATCTCATCTGGGACTTTTGAAGTTGCCTCAGAAACCCAGCTGTCTGGTTACACAAATTTATGGTAATTGAGCATTCAACCACCCAGGTATAGATGAATTACTGGTGGATCCATGAGGAAAAAAACCCTTGTCTTTTAATGATTGTAAAGCAATTACCCTGCTGCCGGGGCCAAAACTAACGGTGCATCTCGGGAAGCGGCAGAGTCAGCAGCCCGCCCAGAGCCACCGTCTTTCCTGGCACTCCTCACACCAGCGCCGTGCCCCCCGCAGCCCAGCTCGCCATGCGCGAGGGCAGCCTGGCTCCTTGGCCCACGCACAGCACCGCCGCCGTGCCAGCCAAAAGGCAGAAGCACAGCGAGATCCCCAACAGCAATCTGGGGATACTGGACACACAGAGTACCTCACTTCAAAGGAGGATGTATAAAAAGACAGCGTTTGCACTTGCTCCCTGTGACCTTGATATAGGATTCTCAGCAGCACTCAAACGTGCTGGACCTCAATCCATGAAACTTCTCTCAACTTGCAGTACATGAACAAATGGTTCCTTGAATCACAGCTTATATATGTGATAAATCCTAACACAGAACTCTCCTCAAAGCATCCTCATCATCTCTCTGCTGTAGTTCTCATATATTCAGCAAGGACAATATGTGGTAAAGGAAAAGTGGAAATTTTAAGAAACCATAATGGACGGCTCTTTAAAAAATTCACCTTTCCTGAACAGACTGTGCCTAGCATCCGATGGTGTCTGGCATATAGACATCATTTATTAAACAGCACCTGTTGCCAGATCCTTCCAATAAGTTTCAAACAAATGCACAGCTAATAGAAAACACCGACACGTACACAAATCATACTGAAAACTAGTCAGAATAGCAATTTTATTAAACATTTATATTTCTCTGGAACTTGTATGCTTATTTGGTTTATCAGATGGCAGTGCTAAACAAAAAGAAATTGCAGATGGGATAAAAAGCTTAACTATAAAAAATCCTAGAGATGGTAAGTTAGTATGATTGGTCTTTTAAAAAAAATATTATTTTTAGCACTTTTTTTGTCTAACTAGCAGCAACTGAGAAATTTCCAATGCTATGTACTAGTAGAGTCATTAAGAAATGACAGATACTAGTCCAGGGTATTAACCCTGACACTGCTCTCCAGAAAGTACCCACTATAAAACCATCCAGACTTTCAGATTGCCTGACCAGCTCACATAGACTGGAGAATAAAGATGCTTTCTCCTTTGCTATGATTTAATACTAATAAATGTGTGCACTGGCATGAGAAAGCTACATTTCAAATACCATGCTGCAGAACAATAAAGTAGAAATTTCTGCTTCAGTAATGCTGGAAAAAATCAGTTTTCTGCCTTTCATTACTGTTGTCAGAGGATTTACCTGTTTGCAAATCAGTACTGCTAATAAGATTTATCTCTAACCTGGTTTAAGGTCAAAACACGCTTACAGTGGCTGACAATACTATAAAGTAGCCATCATTCATTTCTAGATCCAAGCTTCTCGCCATCTCTCTTTCAATCTGAAATAAACCAGCTGAATTGGAACATAAACATCCTTGGCCACAATTCCTTTTCTAAAAGAGATTAAATCTGTAACTGGAATTGAGGATTTCATACGGTAAAATAGCAGGTGATCAATGTCTGAAGCCCGCATGACACAAAGAGGCTGCAAGAGAAAAGCACTGGGATTTGAAGAAGGATGTGTAGAATAAAAAAGGCACAAAGCTTTCCTCCACCTGCCACGTAATCCTCATAAACTTAACCCTGCAGGTCATACCTTCTTGCTGGTGGCTCTTCTGAGTACACTGATGGATACAATTTCCCGTACAGAGCATCCAGCCCAGCTTAGGAAACAAAATTTGTACATAACTTATCATGGCTTTTAAATGGAATCAACTATTGCATTAAGATGGCTTAAAAATATAAGTACATTGATAGATAGTAAGAATTCAATCACTTTTTATTGTGAATTTGATACTCAAAAGATGTGGGAAAGGTAAAAAATAGGAGGCTACAGTAACTCATTGCAGAATCTGAGAATTACACTTTTCCAACCCAAACTAGACTACCTTTCATTCAAATTAACTCTATAGAAGATCAGGGACAAGAGTGATTAGAATGTCCTTTCTAAACATTTACAGACTGGTTGCAGATAGGGATTGTGTTTTGGATTCACATTGCCACACTGGGAAAAAAACCAAACACTTTTACAGTGTTGTAAGTAACTCCTGAACATTTGTCTGTTTGGTTTATTAAGTTAGAAGTTACTGTCTGTGATGTAACCAAACAAATAGCTACTGAAGTTGGAATGGCTCTTTCAATTAGCATTGTCATACAAACAAGAACATTTGTGCTGTGAATGAGTAAGTGGCTGGTAGAGGCACAAGAACAAGTGCTGTCTGCGGGAGGCTGAAGAACGTTTGCCATGTCTGGATGCGAGCGCTGGTGCCAGCTCCCCCCACTCATGCACACCCTTTTCCAAGACCGCATTGCGTACGCTCTCTCTAATCAGCCAAACGTTATCAGTTGGAAGATGAGAGAGTATGACTGACATACCGCGAACGGCTGGCTCCTTTCCCTCCCGGCAGTGGAGCAACCCACAGCACCAGATCTCGAGCAGGGAACGGTGGAGCTGGAGTGGCTTTACACGCTTATGCAGCAGCGGGGCAGAGAGGAGACCTCACCCCACGCTCCCCCGTGCCTCCTGCGTGCCCCCGCCAGCCAGCCCTACACCAGGAGCCTCACTACTGCCCTCTCTCACCCTTGCACCGGGACATCCAACGGCTTGACCCCTTCCCGTGGTGACAAGGAGGAAGGCCACGACGTAAGCCCGATGCTAGGCAGGGGAAGCATCCCTGAGGGCCCTCACGGGAAGACCAGCCTCTGAGGGCTTCCCAGTGCTCGTGCTCCATCAGGAAAACACCGAGTGAGATGAGCTGCCATACCCAGCCCACAGAGAAAGCTATGGCACCGGGCAGCAGCTACATCTAGCACCAAGCTTTTGTAGGACTGCCTTGTGGGATGCAAAACCTAGGACTGCCAAAGCTGCCAGAGTTTTAGAGAATCGGTGAGTGAGAAAGTAGGGCGTCACACATGCACAAAACCCACCCAAGCCATAATGAAAAAATACAAAATCTTTCCTAAAAGTGTTCACCTTTCCTACAGGTGAAAGCAGCCCAATGACAGTAAGACAGAGAAAAGGACTGGAAGAAGACAGTGAGGGGAAGGCAAATGTAGCCTGTAGAGCAGAAAGGCAGAGAAGAGCTTAAAATGTCAATAGCCACATGTTCTATCAGAATAGAAAAAGTTATGTTCCTGACCCTAAAACTACAGCACACAAAAGAAATAATGCAGTAGCATCTATCTTCATCCCTCTTATGATTCTCAGTGTGTCCTTACGAACCAAACAAAAATTAACTCCAATGGTACAGAGTCACTGGACTACACGTATTATTCATCCCACTCTGCATAACGGCGTCAACAGGCTGGACCAACGCGGCTTTATACAGGCAGCCAACATCTGTCTGACTGTAACCACTTAGATGCTTAAGGGTTTAAACTTTGAATATAAACGTTCAAAATTTTAGACATACCTAACTTGTTCAGATTGAAAGGTATCATGCCATGTCCTGACAGTGGGTTTAATGAAGATTTAATTTTATCATCTATTCTATTTTAGCGGCCTTTAATCTGCTTGACAAAACACACTCTCATTAGTATCAATAGAACTGGTTTGGCTTTGATTTAAATGGAAGATTGGCCAGCTCAGTGCCTGATTAAACAGAGGTGTAGCAGACACTGCTGTAACTTCTCAACAAATGTGAAGCAGCATATCCGACAAGCGTACAGACAGTGGCCTCGCTCTCATGGATGGTCTCTCTCTTCCTCTCTGGACTCTTAACAGAACTCAAACCAAGTCAACTGGGACACTAATCAAAGGGGAAGGTGGTGAAAAAAACCCCATAAACAAACAACAACCAAAACTCAATCACATAATGATTAGGGGAAAAAATGCTGCTATAAATAAATGCATTAAAGCTTCCTAGTAATTACCATACCTATTGGCAGCAGCTAAGGACTGTCTTGTCAAGATGTCACAGAAATTGATGCTTTTACAGAGTACAAAACACAAAACCTCTCAGACTACTAAATTAAAACCAAAGTAGATTATCTCAATGCAGTACATTTACTACTTTGATCTTTCATGCAGGCTACAGTATTTTCAGTGTGTAATCACAGGTATTAATTCAATTTATTTTATTAAAAACTATTGTCCTGCTTTATCAGGTTATTCTTTTTGCTACTGTAAATCTCATCTGAGGGTGTACTGATCAAAGCACTTTCAAAAGACACAGACTTAGAGCTGCCTGTAAATTGGAATGCTAAACCTACTGTTAACGCATCCAGGGAAATAGCCTCAATAATTACATTACTTAATTATTTATGATAGGTCAAATTTGAAGTTAGCATAATTTAGTATTTCTCTGAAGAGCTTCCAGCTAGGGTACTTTAGTTGACTTAGTGAGTAAATGAAATCAGATCTGACTGATGAGATAGTAACACTGGAGATGTTCAGGCTTTGCAAGAATGCTGGCGCTTTCTAATGCCATGCCTCAGAGCACTCTGCAGAAATAATGGCATCACATTTTCACTTCTTATTGTCTGCACTGTCTTCGTGCTGGGATAGCCACTGGTACGACTTAAGGACAGCACTATGGATTAGAAGTACCCATTGCCTCCTCTGTAATTACATCAGCATGTCTCTCCCAATAAACAGCAGAAATGGAAGTTGTTACCATGAATAACGGGTTTGGATTCAACACTGAGGAAACATAAGCAAGCAGAAGTTAGGAAACATTGGCAAACCTAAAAGCAGAAGATACTGGCTTTTTTTTTTTTGCTCTTAAGACAGAATAAAACGGTCCTCACTCTAAGGTCACATTTGCATTTACCACATAAATGCATCTTGTTGCTTCCATCTCAGCAGCAGTCAATATCTAAACAGCTGTAACTGTCAAAAAAAAATCCAGAAGCTTTAGATTACAGTAACTTCTACGACCCTCCAGTAGACAAATCAGCCTATTGTATAATACTGCTTTCTGTCCATGAACAGTACCCAGCATTTAATCCCAGTTTGACAGACCTGGTTAGCTTTGTTCAACTCATGACGTTTTTCACAACTATCACACCACAGAACCTCTTTTTCCAGGAGAGCTATACAACACAGTGTGTTCCCTGCCAAGATAAGAAGAGATCACACAATTATATTGTGTATACTATATTGACTGAACTCAATACAATGTTTTGGGTAAAGATGCTGGTGGAGATAGAATGTATTAGTACAGGATCACAGAATAATTTAGGCTGGAAGAGATCCTTATAGGTCCCCTGCTAGCAAGGCTAATGCCAGGTTAGATAAGGATGTTCAGGGACTTGTCCAGCCAAGTTCTGAGTACCTTCAAGGCCGCAGATCCCACAAACTTGGGTACTTGTCCATAACCATTTTGAAGATGGCAAATACAACGAAATCTTCCATGAGATCCTGCTGTCATTCAGTTGAATTCACAGCATAAACTGCTATAACTAGTTCACCTCAGTGAATGAATGAATTTTGTTCTATTCAGATTCTTATCCAATAGTTACTATTGAGACAGAGATCTTTTAATGGACATAGAAAGTAGTTTTCTACCCAGACAACCTTACTCTAGGTTTTTATACTGCTTTTCTCCCTTGAGTTCCTTAACAAACTCAGCAGAATCCAACCCGCCTACACAGTCTGTGAAGAAACCAAGACCACAATCTCTAAGGTTTAGAAGCTTGATGTTTTATTTTTGTTTGAGGTCTAACTTGTTTGCTTTATTCTGTTTTCAGTTCCTTTTTTTTTTTTTCTTGTTGGCAGCAATCAGAAAATGACCACAGATGCAGCATTTGCAAATGTTATTTTCTCAGACTAGATTCTAGAATTGCCTTGTAAGACTGAACACAGAACTATCCTAAAGCTTCTTTTCCAAGAAGAAATGAATACATTTACTACAGAAAATGAAATTCAATGTCTTTCTTTAGTCTTCGGGCTATTTTCCTATAACAGCTAAACAGCTTGTTTGTCGACAACACATGCAAAACTCCAGTGGTGCAGCTTTGAATGTCTTTGTAAATAATGACACTGAGAAAAAGCAACTAGATTTAGTTCCAACCAAAGGAGATTTTGTTTATCATAGAGAAAAAAAGAAGGGGAAAAAAAATGTTTTGTTCCACTTACTGCACATCAAAATTGATTAGAAAACTATTAAAGTTCATGTTAGATTGTGCAAATACAAAGGCAGTTTTCATTAATGTGATTATATCCCTCACTATGGGAAGTAACACGGTCATTTAAGAGATGCCAGTTTGTGTCCTTCAGTGGTGACTGTAAAAAGCCTACGCGGCATCTGCCCACTGCTCCGCACCTTCTGTGACTTCTGAAATACTTCAAATCATTGTCCTGGAGCTGCCTTCCGAAACAAGCACACATTCATCAGATTTATCACACCAGCTTCCTCCTCTTTAGTGAGCTGTGGAGTGTAAAACTACGGAGTGCCAATTAGTGACAACAGATGTGACTAAAATTTCATAAAAGCTTTCAAGAAGTGACCTTTAAATAATAAAAACATCCCATGGTTTGAAATATCTGAGTCAGATATAAGAGATGAGATGACTTTTCTGTACCCCTTTCTTCTGCCTACTTGCTGTATATCCATTAGTGAACTGCCATCACGGATTCAATTTACACACAACAGAACAAAAGCAAAAATCCTAACAATTAGCAAATAAAACATCATGACTAACTTATCCTAGGTTATCTACCCACATTTCCCTAACCTTCCATAAAAAATGATCCTTCTAATAATTCCATCGGTATGTTGTAATTTTTGTGGCAGCGATCTAAAGAAATTTGCAAGGCAATGATTTCAGGATGAGGTGTTTTTAAATTAGTAATTTTAAATCAACAAATATAAATGAAAAAATGCAAATACAGACCCCTTGCTTCTCTTATTACTATCGTTCGCAAGTTGCTCTGACATGTGAAAATTAAACATTTTCCACTAAAAATGTCAAATTACATGTGTTTTGCGTAAGCAACGTTAACAACATCTAGCACTGCCCTCCAAATCACCAGTACTACGGTGCTGAGATGCATTAAAAGCTTGCACTGGGGTCGCTGCATGGCATGGTAAATGGCGTTTCAAATAATGTTATAGCATGTGCAGTCCCTGGGATTGTCATCATTCAGTTTTGGACCTGCAGTCCTCCACAGCGTGTAACAAATCCACATCATTTTCTTGAGTGATATTTTCAGCATCTAAGTATCTGATTTAAAGAAGAATGAAGTAAAATCGTGAGCGCTTTATTATCCATCCCCTACCTATCTGAGCTGCTCAAGAGCACATCCCTCGGTATCAGTTTGTCCTGCCTACAAAGATATTCCTTTGATTTCAACAAAAAAAAAAGTTCAGTGGATTTTCAAATCAGGCAACTAATGGGCACATAAACACAGCAAGTAGATTCTGCAAGGAGTGAAACAGCCTCATCCCATCCACCACATCTTTCCCCATTAAACTCTACTGGTAGTGGGATAAGTAGACCTCTAGATGCAAACTCATTTTCTCAGTATGAATACCTGGGTCTCCCTTGATAACGTTAGGTTGATTTAAACAGCTATAGTTTGTTAGCTTTATCTGCAAATAGGAGAAGTCTGGCCTAGTGGAAGAAAAGCTGTTTATTGTTTCTTCACCTAACCTGGCAGTTCTGCCAAATTACTTGCAATCAGAGTATCTGCAGATAGGTGTGAAAGCAATTACAGAGAAACCTAGTCTATTTTTGCTTCTTTTTTCTCCTCAAAATTTAGCCATTTCAGAAACCAAAGTAAAGGCTTGGAACACGTAATATTCTGGGCTTCAGAACACAGCTCATTTTCACTATCGGTAACACAGAAGTTGCAAGAAATCTGGTACTACTTAAGAATAGCAACAGATAAAATTATAATTTTTGCCACATTTCATTCCATCATTATTGCTTTTTCAAGAATGACGAGAAGAAAGGGATTTCCTTATGGTTTGTCTGAAGACTGCTTCTTGCAGTCTGTAGAAAGCCAGCACAGATATTTTGTTAAAAACATTTGGTGCAGAGGAGACCTGAGGACCATATGCTTTACTGCAAAAGACTTCTCTCTACAACTGACGCATCCTCCTCGAATATCACCCTCGCCAATCTGTGGCAGGGGTCAGTAATCCCCACGTTGGGGGAACAATCCTGCCAGTCAGCCCCAAGTGCTTAAGAATCTGTGATCGGCTGCAGCAGGAACAAGAACTGGACAAAGCTGTTCCAGCAGATCTGGAATCCAATAATGAAAACTTACCTGGAAGTAGCTGACAGTCTTTTAAATGCAACTCACAGCAGCGGTTCCTGAAGTGAGACACTGCAGAGTGGCTTCACAGCCACAGAGCTACACGTGCCACAGCTGTGAAACATTCGTCAGTTCTTCCTGCTGGCCATCATCTGGATTTTAGAGACTCCTCATGGTTTTGGCATGTTTAAAAGACAGTAAAAAAACCTTTTGCATGCTTCACATCAAATTTTTCTTTTGTTTGAGTCACCAAAAAAATGCAGTTTAAACCAAAAATCAAACAACTCCCAAATCAACAGGAGGCAATTCACAAGAAGTTCCTGAACCTGAAAATGTGACATCTGTAGCTCTGTTGCATGCCTGACAACCCTGGAGTGGACACAGCTGCTGTATTACGGAGAGAGATGATTCTCCTGCTTCCCACGCCTGTCTTACTTGACATGAAGACTACCTTATCCTCTCTTTACTTGTATTTTCTTAGTTGCAAAACAAGGATAGGGTAATTCCAAACACCACAAGTATACGGTGAAATGCATCTCACTGACAACTAAACAACTCCGACTGCAAAACCCAAATACTTGCAGCTGTTTCAGATGTCAGCTTTTGTTCTCAGCCTACAGAGCCTTTGCTAGACTTTTGCTAAAGGTAGGATATTTCTTCTTTATGTATTTCTTAACAAACAATTTTCACTAGAAAGAGTTAATTTGATTAAATGAATTACATTTATGGTAATAGGCTGATTTGATAAATAATCTGCTGCTACATTTTGAAACTAAAGCTAGGTCACGTGATTTCTGAAGTTAATTCAAATTTCAAAGGCCTTCACATCTTAAGGAAAAAAAGAAAAGTTTAAATTTAAATGAGAAATATGAAATGTATTCACACATATATCCACACAAACACAAACACAAACACTCCACTTGTATTTTTAAGATCATTAATCTTTCTTTATCATTTTCAGGGACTTTAATTTTTCAGGATTTACTCTTCATGAGAATACAACTTCCTGAAATACTGAAAAGTCATTTGAAGTGAGAATGCCATTTCTTACTCAATTCATATCAATAAACACTGAAATACAATCACCGTTGTCATTTCATGTGAGCATTAATCTTTATGTAGCTGATCATAGGTATAAACATTTAAATACTTTTCTTCTTTGGTGAAACCCAGCCCAATAACGTAACCGCACTGTTTTTCTCGTGATAACCCCTACCACAGTTAGTTCTTCAGGAATCAAAGATCATTAACAGATGAAAAAAGGTCTGTAAATGACTTCAAAGTTGTCAGGTGTTTAGATTATATCTAATCAGTTACTTCTATATTGTGCACATTGAATCAGCTTTGGCTTATAAAATTTACCTTGCATAAATGTTGCACATGCTACAATATGCAAATTTAAGGAGCATGAAACACATTAACAGGAGCGTGACAGTATCACTGTTATCCTGCCTTCTGCAGAACAAGTTCACAGAATTCCATAAAACATATTAACAGCAAAAGTTTGACCGAAAGATGGATGTTTATCCTCATTCTTGGCTGTCACAACAACAATCGTTTAAAAAGCAATTTAGGAGTACAGGGAGTTCATGTCCATCTAGGCACTTATTTCATTACCTGCCATGAGGAAAGGCAGCTTGGGACAGGAAAGACACGATCTCCTTTCCTTCTCTACATCTTGCCCAGAAAAGCTATTCTGCACAGTGTCTGCCGTGTGACCCCACGCGCTTGGGAAGGACCAGGTAGCAGCTCTTTAAAGAGAGCTAACCAGATGCCTCCCAGGGGAGGCTAATTAGCCCGCTGCAAACACCAGCAAGAAGTTCAGCTTTACTTGAGCGTAATCCAGATCCCAGCACAGACCCCAGAGCACAGGGAAGGAAGACCAAAGTAAACGTCTCTTCAGATCTTTATATTGAATTAGCTTTGTTATATATTTAAATAATAAAATGAGACCTGAAAATTACCTAATCCAGTCTCTTGGTTAATAAACTCCTCAATTTCTCTTGTAAATGAAATTAGAAAGTTCATCTTTTGAAGCAATTCCTGCGCTAGCAACACGCCATGCTAATGGCCCTTTAAAACCCCTGGTACTCAACAGTTATTGTCTCCGAGATCAGTGGGACGCGTGGAAATGATATAGTAATGTCTTCAGCAGTACTTCCTTTACTTGACAATCACGTTATACTAAACTGTTTCATACCAGTTTACTAAATAAGTCTTAGTCTAAATGAAAACAGACACAAAAAATATTCAAGAATACTCTTACTAAAAAAAAATACTTTAAATTAGCACCTGCCTCTGATACTTCTGCCTTTCTCCACGCTGCATGAGAACTGGCGAAGCGCTCGGAAGGAACACAGGATGGCCTCCCTAACCTTGAGAAATTTATAAGAGAAATTTGCCTGCCCAAGCAAGTGCTTGACATTCAAAAATAACTTCCTGAAACATAAGCAGCGTGCAAGAGTTCAGCCAACTAATGGGTTTTAACTAGGCAAAATCGGTACGTTTCTATGATGAAACTGACAGCTTTGGCTCCACACTGCATCTTTTAAATGCCACGTCCACCTCAGCTGGGGCACATCAATAGCACCACTGATTTTTTTTTTCACTTCAGTGAAATTACTCATTTTCTGCAGTTGTAATGATACTACAAAATTAAAGAAGCTATTTGGATACTTGAGCCCATTAACTCTGTCCTCTCTAAGGCATGGGCCCTGACTACACCTCTGTGTACAGCTAAAGCTTTAACGATATCTGTTCGTGGTTCCTTTCCTTGTCTCCTACCAAAAGTCTCACTCAAAACCCCCAACATGCCAAATAATAAATATATTCTTTACAAATTGAAGAGACCTTGGAGGAAAAATGTAATATTGATCAGGTTTCATGCTGGTTTTTCCTCCTCACTGTTGAGAATAATCTCAAGCATTATCCAATTTATCACTAGACAGATTTTGTGCTTCCACTGCTCCAAACTTTGTTTCTTCCATGGTTAGAAAGTCTTTTTAACTGCAGGTGTGTTATGGAAACTTAGATTTAAGCTAACATTCATGCCTAAACCTTATACGTTCTCTGGCCTTTACTTGGTAATTTTATTCTGCTAATAATGGTCTAACAATGTCCACAGGATATCTTTCTTACACACAAAGCCTCCTCTGTGAGCTGAAGCCTATGTGTCATGGTTTCAGTTGGGACAGAGTTAGCTTTCTTACTAGCAGCTGGTGTAGTGCTGTTTTGAATTTGGGATGAAAATAGCATTGGTAAAACACCGATGTTTTTAGTTGTTGCTAAGCGATCAAGGCCTTTTCTGCTCCTCAGCCCACCAGCGATGGGCTGGGGGGGCACAAGAAGCTGGGAGGGGACACAGCTGACTCCGACTGACCACAGGGATACTCCATTCCATGTGACATCTCAGCATATAAAGTTGGGGGAAGAAGGAGGAAGGGGGGGCTGTCCAGATTTATGGCGTTTTGTCTTCCCAAGTAACCGTTCCGCGTGATGGAGCTCTGCTTCCCTGCGGATGGCTGAACACCTGCCTGCCCATGGGAAGCAGTGAAGGAATGCCTTGTTTTGCTTTGCTTGCGGGCGTGGCTTTTGCTTTACCTACTAAACTGTCTCCATCTCAACCCACAACTTTTCTTACTTTTACCTTTATGATTCTCCCCCAGGGGATGTGAGCGAAGGGCCGCGTGGTCCTAGTTGCCAACTGTGATCAAACTACAACACTGTGTTGTTAGCTATCCCATTTCACTTTTTTCTCTCATTTGGATCTCACACCGTAAGTGAGATGTTAAAAGCTGCTACTTCATCATCTACTTTCAAACATTTTAGACCTAGATGTTGCATTACGATGTTAGGACAACATGGGATTTCACCGAGGAGACAGGGAGAAGAGACAGACGATGTCTAAAAATCTGACAGGATTGAGTATCTCAGGGTTATAAAAGAGAGATGTGTTTTTAATGGAACATATCACTCTCTTGCAACAATAAAAGCGAATCTGTTATAATCTAAATGAAGTTAGGGATTTTCTTTTTTAAAATAAATTGCTAGACACTAGCATACTGAAACAGAGAAACAACTTTACAAATGGACTAATTAATTTTAAATGCATGTTTTACATTGTTCAGAAGACTAAAAATGTTGTAATAATTAAGCGTGAAAACAACTGTTTCTCCATTCATAAAGCACAGAATTAACAGTAATTATCTGAAAATATTTTTTATGTTTCATGATTTACATAGGAGTAGGTATTTTATGGTAAATAAAGGTAAATATATAGGATTGAATCCATAAAATTTAAAATCAAAATATATTTCCTGGTTTCTAGGTCATTTTTAACAATCAGACTTTCTTTTAAATGTCATTCTCCAAAAGGTCACCACTCCCTCCCTACTTCACACCCCACACCCCTTATACAACAGTTAGCAAGATTTATTTTATTCACTTTTTTCCCCACGTGTTTCTTTCCTGTATCTTCTCTTTAAACAATAGGGAAAACATTGGACAAAAGGAAATAGGTGGGGGTTTTTAAAGTTAATTTTGTTTGCCTGTTTAAAAGGTAGACTGGAATCTCAAGGACACTGAGTAACGCCCAGCTCCTATCAGTACAACTGCTTCTTGTGTGCCTTTGTATATTCATAATAAAGTTTCATAACACAGGCAGAATAGGCTTTAAAAATTATTTCTTCTTCTGTCTCACTAGATGACATGAATCTCTAAGTCGTATTTACAACAATAAGGAATAACTTAGGATTTTAATATTACTAATGTTTTCTTAGGATTAATCCTTATCTTACAAAGAGTGCTTAATTACTGAAGTATAACTGATCCCTAAACAACTACATCTGCATTAAATGCAATTCTCCTATGATCAACAGGCCAAGCTGACTTCTGCCTTTTCTTACAAGAGGAAATAAAATTGTCAGTCCTTATTATTATGATAACATTTGGACTTCAATCTCAAGTCTTCCGCAGTCTTTTCATGGTATTTTTGATGACTTAGACTTTGTAGACAGGCCTAATTTTATAGAGGAGAAAAATACTGATAATGGGCAGGATTAATTAGTAGATAATATCGTACTAAGAAGGTTTTTAATGTACCCACTAAAGAATATATGCCCTAGAAGTGTCTGTTGAAACATTATGTTCATTTAAATTTCATTGGGAAAAAATCCAAACATTGTTTTGTTTGTTTTTACAAGGTGTAAAAAAATTCTAGTCCTTAAAACATCTTCCACATTCACACTTTTTCTAACCAGCAGTATTTCAGATCAATGTCAAAAGAAAAATAGGCATTTATTGGATGCATGCAGGCCACAGATATCACCAGAATGTTTTGGGAAGAAAAAAATGTCAAGCTGCTGCAGATAATTTCATTGAAATCAGTGGGTTCATCAGCACCCAAAGCAATTGCAACAAAGAAGTTTTCTAACACATATGATCTGAAAAAGAGAATTAATTTACTATAGCACTATACTTTCAACATTTTTTTTATACGGTACAAAATTTCTTTCCTAAAGCTAGCAGCTACAGTTTAAAGTGAATTACAGAAAATCATAAAAGCCTTAAAATGACAGGGAATTTTTTCAAATGATTATGCTGGCTTTGGAAAAAATATCTTGTACACATAATTACTCAGTTTGAATACCTCAAGTTCATGTCGCTTTCAAAAAAATTCCCGTCTGTTCATTTAGCTCGTATCACTATTCGTACTCAACATCATGATAACATTCCTGCTTTCTTAGGTCTCCAGAAACAGACCTCAGTCAGTATCGCAATCCATGCTGCTCTCAACGAGAGCAGTTCTTCAGGAAGACAAGTAGTTGCCTCCTCCAGAGCAGATGGAGGTGTCAGCTCCATTCTCTCTCTGACCTGACCTCTACTTGGAGGAAAAGTTCTAAACTAGTAACATAAGGAGTTCTGTCATTCCTTTGAAATTTGTCTTAAACAATATGTATTGGAAAATGGAATAATAATAGACTATTATAACAATTCTTACATGATTTCAACCATTACTTTCAAAAGAAAATTGTATGCATGACTGATTGCAGTATGAGGCCTTTTACTTTCAATACTTCCACCCAGAAACTTTTCCTTATTTGTGTATTTGCCCCAGCTGTTGTTTACAGTTCAGCTGCGCTGAATGCATCCCTCCCTGTACGTTCCCATCCCAGAACACAGAAAAGCTGCATCGAAATCTTTATAGACCTTACAGACATTTCACAGTTCTTCAAACAATGCAAAGGTAGTTATTCAGATTAGTCAGGAGGCAAACAAATTGCTAGCTGTATTATACATAGAGATTTCTATCTGTCTGTATAAATACAAGGGATTTATTTGTTGCAAAAGCTCGGAAATCTTGATTACCCTGACTCTGCCATCAAGACTGGACACGCGTGAGGATTTGTAGTCAATCCTTACTGAACATGAAGCTAACTAAAGCAGCTTAGGCCAGATCTCTTATTTGATGGCAGAGAACCTAATCTTGGATGCAGTACAACGTGTACAATCACAAATCCCTACAGTGATTTTACCACCCCACTCTTTTACATCATCTACACGTCACACTTGCAGCCAGATCATAACCCCCACGCTCCTATGCCGCAGCGTCCCATCAATCCACAGCACCCAGAGCCAGCACCGCTGTTTGACAAAGGCACGGTCAGATGGTCAGATCTCTCTCTCATCTCTGCCTCCTCAAACAAAGCTGTGGAAATCATCCATCTAAATCCTCCCTGATCGCCTTGCCGTGATCTCGCTTCCAGAGCTGTGCAAACATATGGCCAGCAATCAGGCCGTATCTGCCCTCACATTTACCAGAAATGGTTAGAACAGCTCAGTGTCCCCTCTTTGTCTGTTTTTTCAATTTATACACGTCATTCCCTTGAGACATTACTGCCTCACTGAAGTGAAAAATCCTATCTGTATACATTAGAAAAATAACACTGCTACAGAAAATGTGAATAATATTGCGTGATAAATCCTCCATGCTCCTTACAAGCAATACCACCAATCCTAAAAGAGATAAAGTTCATATAAATGCACATCCTGTAAATTTCCTAAGTCAACGTTCCTCATATATCAAATCACAGGAAAAAGACACCAGAATGACTGTGATTTTTTGGCTGTTATTTCAAAAACAGGTCTGTTGAGCTATGTGCTTATTGGCAGAGTTTAGCTTCCACAATGGCTCGAAAATTTCAAAAAGCATCGTGAAGTCGGACAGGCACCTACTGAATCTGATTCTTGGGAAAAAAAATAAATCGCTATCTGTGCAAAGGTAAAGCATGGTTACACTGTCCGACACAAGCAAAATGGAAACACATTATCTTGAAGCAAGAAAGAATCTACAATATGATAAGGAAGATGCTCAGATTTCAGGTGCTTTCATTAGGAAACAATGTTTCATGAATTAAACAGATTTTAATATTTTTAAGCTTTTCTGAGAATTTTTTTCTTTATTATTTAGATACTTGAAAACACACTTAAGAAACATACAAAAGCAAACTGATGCTTTGGTGAAGCTGCAGCCCTTGTTCTAGGTGACTTCCACTAACTTTACTGCCAGTCAATGAGAACTGCGTGACAATTCGTAGAGAAAACCATAGTGCGGGCAGGCTGGAGTAAGCAGAGACTGAAACCATGTTAGGCAAGATGCTGATGCTTTCACTAGTCTAGTTCAAGGAGTATTTCCGTAAGATCTCTAACAGAGAATAAAAGCACATATGGAAGAATTATTCCTGTATTTCCTGGTGAAAGAATGCATTAAATATTGAAGTATGGATCACATACACAAGAAAAGCTTCTGAGAGAGTATGAACTTGAAAGGAATTCAGCAGAAGTGGTAACGTTTATTTGTTATGGCAAAAGTCAACATTGCATGCAGGATAGCTTAGAGCCACTATTTATTTCCTGATTTTATTTGGACACACTACTGGCTAAAGATAACGGGAATATAAATCCTCTGGACATAGGATTTAAAGACTTGATTAGAAGAGAGCTAAAAAATACTTCTAGGAGGAAAAGAATTTTGTTACATTTGCTGAATTGTGTATAAATATACATACGTATGCAAATATATATAGTACAACTATATATACTTGCATTTTATGTATAACTATATATATGCAGACTGTAAAATTTTCAAAAATATTCAGACATTTCTTCATATTACATATATGAATATATATATGCTTATGTATATATAACAAAAAGTTACTCCTGATAAACAGTTTTATTTATTATTTTATGCCAGCTAGTAGGCTAACTTCTTTACAGCTCAAGCGTTAATACAACCATAAAATATATAGCAGCAAACACGGTAAAGGTGATTTTAGGTAAAACAAATTTAAGTACTCTGATTTATCCTAAAAACACTGCACCCATTGTCCCACCAACATGGCAATTTGTTTGTGAGGTATTTGTGGACTCCTCTTCAGACATGAAATGGGATAGAGAAAAGCCACGAGTAAAAGCTCTGCAAAGCCTACCTGGAACTCTGGAACAAAGATGAAAACAATTCTTTTCACACTGTAATTTCCATTTCCTCTTACTGCTTGTAAGTCCTAGTTTCTAAGAGCACATAAATTAACTCTGCATTTCCTATCTTAATACAGGCAGAAATTGCCAAGCTAACCCTATCTAGTTCACAGTTTTTAATACTCATATTTCCAGTGTAATATGACAACTTTTATGTATTTTCAAGTTGCATATTGTATTTTACATCTGCATGTGTGATACAGCTTCATTTCATCTTTGATAGTGAAGCGATATAAACTTGTCTTCTTCGTATATGTGGATACTCAAGGAAATAGAGGCAAGAAACCTTTACACGCCAGTATCGTTATTAAACCCTGCTATTTTACCAAGAGCAGATGTTCAGAAAGGAAGGATCTCAAATGACAGATTTTGTTTCTTTTTAAAAAAAATGTATTTTCTCTTCGTCAAATTGCAAAATTAGATATATCCTGCTAAAGATTTCAAACACTAAGAGCTAAAGAGTTAAAGGTACCCAATATGAAACTAACCCTCTCGTCTCTCACCATTTGTTGTGATATCTCTAATCACGCTATGTATGCCTTAATTGGATTCAGCAAAATCACTCGAGCTTTTTGTGTTCTGAAAGCCTGAACAAATGGATTCGCATGCTGAAATCTACACCTCAAAAAAAGATAAGGAAGGATTTTCATTTCCTTTTGTTTAGCCCAATGAGGGAATTAAAATGATATTTTGAAACTAGAATTATAGCAGGATCCCAGATAGTTAACTCCAAGAACACATAGTCTCAAAGGAATATTCCAGACAAACAAGAAGTTATAAAATAAACATATTCCCTTTAGCTACATAGGAAGAACATACGCAACACACTCTGCATCAACTCCAGTTCTATCAGAATTACTTCTACGCCACAACTTTCTGCATATATTCTAATTTAAATGTTAAAACCAAATGAAAAAAAACCAACACCGATTTTTGTGCCCTACTGAATTTTTTTCTTAAAAAAATTAATACCTAGACTTTTTATCATACAATTTATATAACGAATAATTCCTTGAAAATAGTGTGAAACTAAAAGCTTGGGTGTAATTCTAGGTCTAGAAAAGCTAATTTTCAATTTCACACTAAGCAAATCAGAAACCAAAAAAAATTTACTCTGATCCAAAGAAACAAACCAGCTACCTCTACCAAAACGTTCTGACTAGCACGTGATATAACCAGTTATGGGTAATTGCATCTTCATTAGGAAGTTGTGTACCTGAACTGCTGCAGGAATCCTACAGAGCTGAGTGCCAGCTGCACTATGAAGGGCTACAGAACAGAATTTTCGTTGCATACTTATGTATTTCAAGTGTATTTTCTGCATTTTATTTGACAGAGTTAAAGCTGATTATCAAATAACAGCTCTTTAACTGCAGGCTGGAGGGAAGCGCAGACTGATTTGGAATGAAGTAATTGACACAGGTCTAAAAGCATGGCTCTGGCACGCACAAGAGAAATGATGTTTGTTAATTTTCCTACACAGATTGAAGGACAGCTGGAATGATTCATCCTTACACAAGTAAACAAAAGGAGGAGTCTGGATTGAATAATTTCCTTTAAAAACTCACTGTGGACATATAGCCACACTGTCTCGTGAGAATGACCACGAGCAGGACGAACACTGGACACACACAGTGAAAGTACAGATGCATACGACTAGTCTTTAATGTTAAAGATGGGGAAAAGCACAGGCAAGAACTAATTTCCAGTTTCGTAGTATCATCTGTTTAACCCTTTGAAAGTAAAACTGCTCTGCAGCATCAACATTGGACTCCCTCAAGCCACGCTCAAGGCTTCTTCGGTAATTCACAAAGTAATTAGGTTCTCAATTTAGAAATATGTATGGTAGCAGCTTGGTGTCATTTCTATTTTAGGACTAAATCATGTTCAGTGCACACTTGCACATCGTACAGACCACTCAGTGTTTAAAAACCATATTGCGTGGAGGAAAAATAGCTAATTTATTCAGTCCTTTTAGAATTAGATTTCATATTGAAAACTTCTGAGAAGCACTAAACACCTCCAGCTCCCATAGCCTTCAATGATGCCTGAAATGCAGAAGGACTGAAATCGTCTTTATATCCTAACAGGCACAGATTAACATCCTCATATCTGAACTTTTTCATGCAGATAAATGAAGAGGCTCTGCATGAACTAAGGCTCATAAAAGGAAAACCTTCAAAATTAGTGTTTATTCAGCAAGAAAAACAAACATTATATCTACCTTGAGCAGATGAATAAATCTACTTAAGTCAATAAGCACTAATGAAATGAATGGAACTAACATTGATTTCAGGACAGCCAGGACTTCACCCAATGTATTTACTCTGAACAAAACTGTACAAACACATTAATTGACTGCAAGGTTAGGGATTTAGAAAGATACGATATAAACTCCACTGACATTTTTTTAAACCAATACGTTTCAACTCAAGCCTTATTGTTATTTGAAATAATTTTCTCTATATTCTGAATCAAATCAATAAACTATTACTACCAAGCCTATTTTTACAAAAATCAAACCACACTTTATCCAATAAAAACATATGTGCTTTCAGTTTATTCACAGCACATAACCAGCCATGAATACTGGTTAGATGTGGAACTTTGTAGCATTCAACGTACTTTAAATTTCTATTTTAATAAGTATTCTAAAGAAATATTTTGTAACTTCATTTTGTAAACTATTTAATATTCATCAATAAATATGTAACTCAGAGAATTGTTTATAAATTACATCAAATCTAGGCTTAGGAAAAGAGAAAGATGCAGAATTAACACTTCTAAAAACAGTGAAAAAATGTGATTAAGTGCAGCATGAATAGCAGTGGCAGACTTCTCCCTAATTTGAGACTTTATGTAAAACAGAAATTGTAAGTTTTGAGACAATGCAAGTCAATCTCAAACCCAAGAACTGTAACAAGTAAGAAATATTAATCATTGATACATAAAGAACTGCCATCAATCTTAACTACTTAAGCTGAAATGTAAATATAAAGTACCTATCTCAACGTATAGGGGAAGTTTCCAATAGAACACTGGCTAAAGTGTGTAATAAGTTCATGACAGCCATAAATGTATATGTCTAAAATTTAAGAATTGGTAATATTTGTTTATTTTTAAATTTATTTACTGATCTGGGAAGGCCTCAGGAAATGATTCTCTGTCCCTTTTAGCCATGGTGCCAACGTGATCAACGATATTAAAGTCCATTTTGTAAACTTACATACATATCAGGGACCAGAAAGACTCTAAGACATCTCTGTACTAAAGTCTCCCTTACTTTTGTTCCTATACTTTAGACACTAGGAATTTCCTATAAGCACAGAGGAAGAGTTATAGGAGTTCAAACCAATTCTAAAATAATAAAAGCCTCTCACTAGTAGAAAAAGATCCAACATTTCATCACTTCAGCCAGACAAATGCTAAGCATCACAGCCCAAATCAGACAGAGAAGCATTTCCTTACAGTTCTCACTGTCTGTGATGGGTTCCATTCCTCAAAAGATAGCAGTGGAACTTCAACATTCTTATCAGAGGTGCTTTTATTATTTCAGTTCAAAAAGTAGGTATGACTTCATTAGAAAAAAGTAACAAAAAACACGTATGTTTTTTTTTGCTTACAACAGGTATGATGGTACTAAGATCCAAAAGGTGAATACATGCATTGGTTTGACTAAATGCTAATTCATAATCAAATGCCCTATAGGATCTAAATAATAATTTTTAAAAAATTTACTTTATAAACCATATGGGGACCATGATTCTTTTATAATGAATGACTAGATTATTTTACACATGACATTAGGAAAAATAACTGCAGTACTCATGGTCATTGCGTATAAAAATTCACAGACTGCTTTGTTAGGTTCATTATATCGGTTAGTTTTAGATAGGAAAATATATTCCAGCTATATGAGAAATGCAAGGGATTACTAATTCAAGTAGAGTCAGCAAAATGAATGAGCTGCACAACCCAGCTGCGCTCTATGGGAACTGGAAAGACACGCGAGGCGCTCTGCTTTGCTCAAAACCCCCTGTGGCGGCGTATTCACACAGGCTGATCCCACTGGATTCCTACCTGTGAAAATACTACCTGTAGTCTACTGGACTGGATTTCAATAAATGTTCCTAAATAAAAGAAAGATGAAAGATATTGCAGAGAATTAAAATTGTTACCCCACGTCCCTTCAAAGTCTGCAGTATAACTTTTAAGATTTTTAAATCTCCTTTTATTTTTTTAATAATAGAAAATATACATTTGCCTGGTATACTTAATGCTTAAACAATTCTCCTAGCAATCAGGGTTGTAAGGAATTCAGAAGATTGAGAAATAATGCATGAGCATATTACTTCATGAAGGTACATGCATGATAACTAAGGGCATTTCTATTAAGGTAGTTCATGCTTTCTAGAATCATGGAAAGCGAAATCAATTCTTCTCAAAGACTTTTACCCTTCCAAGTTATTAAATGATTAATTATGAAATCCCAATTAGTAAATGTTATCAAAATATTAAGATATTTGTACTTAAGATTCAAATCTGTGTGCGTCAGCTGTATCCTAACTGTGTGTAGCAGCACTGTGAATAGATTAGACAGAGCGTGAGGAAGGGAATATTATTGTTCCATCATACATGTCAAATAGGAGAGTTTATTATCGAAATTATCAGCACTGTTGCAATTGATCTGCTACCACTGACAGACAGGTACAGGTATGAGTTTGATGGAGATACAATGGTTACTGCACCCGAATGACTGAAATTCTTGTACGGAAAAAGAAAAGCATGAAGGCGAGGAGCAGCTACCGAGTATGAATCAGGATTTCTGAATGACTCCCTTCTCACTGCAAAAGTGTGGTGTAAGAATAAGGTGATTGTGTGAAAGAACTGAGTTAAACGTTTCTGTGGGAGCCTGGAAAGAAAACATACAGATTAATACAATGACTTTACTTATTGAATAGTTTCAGCATAATTACAGCTATATTAAGACTGTCAGAGTGAGGCATCAACAGTGCCATCATAATGCCTACATAAAAGGTGACTCATCAGAGCCCAGAAATTCAAGTGAAACACTGTCACTTAAAACGGCTTAGGAAATTAAAGCAAATATATGCAGCCTAACAGACTAACTTACTATGCCATTTTAATTATTTTTCATTCAGACACGTTTTTCTTGGCACATAGAACCAATGCAACAAGAAGTTTCTTCTGAAAACCATGTAGCAAGATGGTATCAATTAAGGATGCAAGACTAAAAACAGGAAAGAAAAAAAGGAGAGATGTCATCTAAAAGGCTAAGTATTACAGCTCAGATTTACAGAAAGGGGAACAAGGAAAAGAGTTAGGAGAGCCTGGAGGCCTTTAAATTTATACATAGTCAATGAATGAATTAATGGACCTATTTTGCTGCAAATGTGTCTGATAGAGAATTATGCAACAATTATTCCTAAGGCTGTAAGAAAGTAAATGTATAAGCCATTCAAAAAAAGCACGTAATATTTCAGCAGTTATTCAGTATTCCAAAAGCAAAAAATCTGGAACAAAAAAAACCCCACATGTTCTTATATCACAGAATCATAGGGTTGGAAGGGACCTTAGTAGATCATATAGTCCAACCCCCTGCCAGAGCAGGGCCACCTTAGAGCAGGTTGCACAGGAACGCGTCCAGGCGGGTTTTGAATGTCTCCAGAGACGGAGACTCCACCACCTCCCTGGGCAGCTTGTTCCAGTGCTCTGCCACCCTCAAGGTAAAGAAGTTCCTCCTCATGTTTAGGTGGAACTTCCTATGCTCAAGTTTGTGCCCGTTACCTCTTGTCCTGTCACTGGGCACTACTGAAAAGAGCCTGGCCCCATCATATACATCATGTCTGTGAACATCCAGTGATCTGAGACAGTAATACAGTGACTTCCAACTCACTGGGGCTCGACTTTCCCAGGAGCTGATCGCCCGCACAACAGATGAGCCCAGCACCACTTGCCTCCTCCCTGCACCCCACTCCACTCCAGGGAAGCAACGGTACTCCTAGTTAATCCTTACAGAGACTCCAAGTGACTTTGCCTTGTTTGTTCCCCTACCGGCTGACAGTATTTTCAGCTATGGAACTGTCTACATTTGTATCATACAGCAGAAAAGCACAATTGATTCCCCCCCGCCAAAACAAAAAGTCTTTTTTAACAACAAAGGTTTACATTAACCATACTGTGTAGAGCCTATTACAAACTTTCTTTATTGTTGGATAATGCATATCTTTAAATTTTTTGGTGAAATATAGGAAATTCATCTTTCTAGATCTACTGTAGGCAGGATTGGCTAATATAGCTAGAAAGAAATTCCATCTTAAATGCATACATGTAGATATTGTTTCAATTTTAACACAGCCTAATAATCAAATACACTAGAGAACTGTATTAAGTTTTTGAAGATTGCATTTTGATAGCGCAAAAAGCATTATGAGAAAACCTATTGAAACCCATGAGCTTTGGAAAAATACATACACCTTTTACTGGCTCTCCAGCATCGTGTTTAAATATCAATGAAAATGCTGCTTCAACAAAAGAGAAAGTTATGAAAGAATTTCTGAAAGTACTTTCTTGTACTTTTAAAAAATGGTGTAATTTATAAAATTTAATCTATAAACTTAGACTGCTTAAGAACAGACATAATATAGCCAAATGTTCCACTAAACAACATAAAAGTGAGCCATTCCCTTTGAAGGAAATTCAGAAAAAAATATAACATTTCAGAGTAACACACTCAGATTTCAATAGGAATTTCCATTTTCCGATCAGCTCTCAAAAACATGTTTCTGTAGCATTATCATACATTAGAGCTTACTTTCTTTCACCATACATTTTGTGAAAAGAATTTTCACAAAATGTATTGAATAATTGAGAAGCTACTGACCATCAAGCTGCTTACTTCAGAAATGCTGAGGTAAATTGTACTAATTAAGTATCTGCTAGAAGCAGCAGATATATGAGACAAATACTGGCGACTAATCTGGCTGTAGCAAAGATTTTCAGTGGAAAGTTTAATATTAAAGTATTTTACGAAGAGCTCAGTCCTGGTGAATGGTTCCCACCACACCACACCCTTAGAACTGTTGATGTCAGGCAGGCGGTACACGCTCTCTTCTGCCTGGGTGGGAACAAAGCCTGAAACTACATCCATGTACGAAAATCAAACCCAATCCAAGTATTCTTTGTTTAGAATGGTAAGGTATCTTTAGATAGAGGTGTTTTTTTTTTAAAAATATTTTCATTCCAGGTACATCATTAATAATGTAGGAATGTAACCTACACAGTGGCTGCTTCAAGCAAAGCATCCTTCCAAGCAACACCCCAGGATTAGATTGCGCCAGCCTACTCTAAAAATAAAGTCACCTGTCATGTGGCATCGCACCAGCTATGAGTAATCTGTGTTCTTCCATCTCCGGCTTTCAACGAAGATGGCAGTTTTGAATACAAGTCTTTTCCTGAGCAGAAAACAGAAAGGACATTAAGTGAGAACAAGCCCACTAAAACTGCTCGCATCGCGTTCCGGGCTGCTATACAATGACACCAAAATGTATTTCCATGTGGCTGCTCCTGCCCACTTCTATTGTAAAATACAGCAGAGAGATATTTTTTTAAGTTATGTAACAAGAACCCAAAATAAAGCACCCACATACACTCTTGTATTGTAAAAGCACAAAAAGCTTCAAGCAATAAATAGCGCAGAGCTGTTAATTAGTTTTCAAGGGTTAGATTCTGCCACCACAAAATGGGACAGAAACTGGAAAGAAAAGGCAGAATACCCTCCAGAAGGCTATGTAAGGATCTGAACAAAAACTTAAGACTCCAGATCTCATGCTCTGCATCTTGTGTTCAAACATTCATCTAAAAGGAACTACATGGTGACAAAATGCCACCATTATGACTGAAGAAAATGAAGGCATAAACCAGAAAAAAATGGCATTTTACAGATGATAATAATAATGGATACAACAGATCAAGGACAAGCAACGAAAATACTTTTGAAAGTATCCATATACTCAACTTCTAGGACAAAAACACTGTTTGACAGTAAGGGCTGGGGAAGGTTTTTTTCTCTGGTTGTGGATTAGATCTTCCTGTGCTTTTACAGATTATGGAATCCTTTGAGGTCGTTGTTACTGGAGGCTAGACTTCGTGCCACTGGTCTGTTTCTCTTCCTACATAAGCAGAGGAGGCATCTCTGAGTACATTCCGAGAATACGAACAGATTACTAAAGACTGTTTTTTAAAAGGCAAGTGCTGCTTTATGTCCTTAGAACCCATCTCTGAAAACCACCTTCAGTCCAAATAATATTTTCTGGAACTCCACAAAATATCTGATTTTTAACAGGGAAGAGTGTGTTGATTTGCTAAATAAAGTGCTTTTCAATTTTAACTCAAGGATTTTACTTTTTCCTTCATCACTCATACAATCAGAAACAAACACACACGCACCTCAGAGTGAAGAATCAAGTTCACCAGCACAGCTGTCATTTTTGGTTAGCAAAGCCTTCAAGAGTAGCATGAATTGTTTTCTTCTGTCAATGATGAGGAAAATCCCCACTATCCATTACAAATCCACATGTACAAATAAACCAACACACTACTCGATGCAAGAAATTCTCAGTGCCTGTGAGATTTATTCACACCTTTACCTCAGCTGAAAAAAAGGCAACGAGACAACTTCCTACTGGACCATATTTAAGAGAAATTATGAACTAAAAAAAATTTTCAGAAGGAAGAGTGTACTGACCTAAGGCATGCTATCTCAAACTTGCATCAAAAAACCATGCTGGCTGGCATGTGCAGCCTGAACTGGCACAATTTATAGCTCTGTGGCCCGTAATTCAAGCTAACACTGACTGTAGCAGCACTGCAAGGGCTATCTGAGAACGGATGAGTTACACCTGTACTGTACGTCAGCTACTATACGCAAACTCATCTTTTCAGAAAAGAAATAACTTCATGACAATCAACAGCTAACCTGTCTGGAATAAAGGGCTTGTACTGTAGTGGCTACCTACCCAGCTGCTCTATCACTCCCTCTCCTCACCAGGACAAGACAGAAAATTCAATAAAAGGGGCATGGGTCAAGATAAGGACAGGGAGATCACTCAGCAATTACCATCACAGGCAAAACAGACTCAACTCAGGGGAATTAATTTAATTTACTACCAATCAAAGCAGACTATGGTAATGAGAAATAAAAATCTAAATCTTAAACCATAACCACTAACTTTATCTAAGCAAGAAAACATAGCATTTCAAACATATAAAGGACATTTGTAAATTTGTAAGCTGTAAGTATCCTTTGCAGTTATACAAACAAAAAAAGAAATACACCTTTTAGTAATATAAAACATTTCCCCTTTTGTTTGAAGGTAACAAGGCAAAATAAAAAAGGTCAAAAAACCCATTTCAGAATCTGGAATCAAAGCCATAAACTGTAACAGCCAAGGTCAGTGAAGATGGGCAGACATACTAACCCAGGGAATATATGATGACAAAGGGAGAATAGTCAAAAGGATTATTGCCTGTCTCACCTCTGAAACTAAGTCTGAAATGGGGTATTTCTACATGGGAAGTCTCCAGTCAAGGCCTGAAGATACTTTGAAAATTGCAAAAGCTCAAATGTCAGGATTTCTATCTTACAGCATTACCAGCTGTGATGAGGAAACAGAAGCCTTCTTTTATTTAATAACCAGCTGCCTAGCACATAAATGAAAGGGTTAACAAAACAATAAATAGCAAAGGGGTGTTAAAGAAATGTTTCATAAGGAGTCTGAAGACAGTGACATTTTACCTCAAATCAAGAACTGAAGGATGTGCCCTTATCAGGTTAAAACAAAACACATCCTGGAACTATCACACATAATTCAGCAAAATTTGGCAGGATTAACACTCCATTAAGAGAAAGCAAGGAGACTGAAATACTACATCTAGAGGATAGATATTTTTTTTTTTAATGTTTTACCTCTTTTAACTTCTCATATCTGCTTCTCATCTACTCTGGGCTATTATTTATTTATGACAAAACAGGTGACTATTGGACAGTGAAAGCCAAATTCAACTACTAATTTGATTGATATTTATATCCAGAATGAACTCAATCTTACACTCAATACTTACAAACTACCTGGACCACTTCCATCACAATGTGCTGAAATTCCTGAGTAAACTAGGTGACAGATTTTCCATTACCTTCTGAAATATATTTTGTAAATATTTTTGTGATACGTTTAGCAAACAAATAAACACAACAAAAATCCAAGAAAAAAAAAACCCAAAACATTTAAAAGCCACTAGGACAGAAAATTGGAGAACATGAATTCACAATTCTTCAGGCCTGACATGTCAATCAGCAGCAGCTCATGAACTGATCGCTGCTTGGCACAACTGATTAAAGGGGTTTATACATGCAGCTTGCAAAGTGCAGATTAAGAAGAAGCTAAAGCATCCCAAAAGATGCAAAACGTCTCTCTGCCTCATCCCTCACCTTGTAGTGACTTCTTTCTGAGTTGGAACTAAGACTTGTAAGAGAAAAAGGCCATGAGATTTCTCTAACCAAGACCTGTACACACTTACTTCGTCTACTAAGCTCTCTCTGGTGCCAATAAAGATGCAATAATTCATCTAAACTTTTAGACAGAGACGAGAGAAAATGTTTTAGACAGAGATGAGAGAAAACGAGTAACATTAAAACTGTAGTCTTCACACACTCAACATACCTAAGTTACCTCTCCTAGTCTCTTCTCTTTCCTCTTCCCCTTCCCCAGAATTTAATGTAGGCTAACACTGAACTTCTCAAAGTAGGCACATTGTCACAGTATGTCCCAGACAGACAGAAAAACACCTTTGGCTAGGGAAATCATTACGGTCCAAAGGAAAATGATAGTTTTCTTGAAATGTGTGGCTCTGCTGACTAGCATCCAAAGTCCCTTCACTCAGAGTCAATGAAATAAATCATAATTCTACATTTCATTAAAATATAAAGCTACATTTACATACGGTAGCTTCTAAATGCACTGTCCCAAAGTAGATGTGGCTCAAGCATCTCAGCGTCACCGTGGTCAGTGACCAGAAAGCCAAATTATTATTGTGTTTATGTTGCTATCCCTACACTGCTTAAACAGTCCTATTTCCTTTGGGTTCTTGGATCTTGAAGGTCATGCTACACAACATATTTATTCTGACAAAATTTTAGAAATCTGACATGAAGAGACAGTCAACAACAAGCTTCACAGTGACTGAATTTAACCGTTTTAAAGTTACACCAGATTTAAACTGATTGTATCCTATAATATTTAGAGATGCACTGTACAAAACTGCATTTTTTTTCCTTCCTACTCATCTGCACAAGCACATTTTTAAAACAAATCTGTATTTTTTTTCTGACACAGTACAGTATTAATTTTGTTCCCTGAATATCTCAGGTTTAAAAAAAAAAAAAGAAATCATCCTTTTACAAAGTTGTTAAAGATCACTGAAATGTAACCTTTATGATAGGTCAGTAAACGTCAGATCAGTAAACAGAAACATGCCTTTGCCTCCAGTGAATATATTGCATTTTAAGAGCCGTGTTCATCCCACCCACAAATACAATTTAGTATAAGCAGTCACATTTTATTTGCTCACTTTTAAAATGCCCAGAGATCAGCTCGAACGTTTATGCTTTGATGTGCCTGAATAAAAGACTATTTGAAATTTTTGGTTGGTGTTAATAAAAAAGTCACATACAAACATTTCCAGGAATTCTGAAATAAAAACCAAAATCATATTAGAGTTGGATATCTGATGCATCAAATTATGATGACTGGAAATAAGAAAAACCTCTTAGATGGTATTTTTCTTTAAACATAATTCATTTCTATTCTACACATTTAGTTAAAATCAGTCACAGGCCAAGTGCAGCTGCAGTTAGTTTGCACTTCATTACCCGTATCGCTAATTATATCCGGAGAGGTGTTGGGAATAATAGCGCTCGTCTGGCTTTTGCACTACCCAGTAGTTGTTCACTAGAGGCAGGACTCGGGAAGAGTGGCTACGATTCCTTTAGTGTTTGCAAATAAGTGGCTCTCCTGGCCCTCCAATTACCTGCTATGTGATTTTACTGTATTAGCTTAAGCGTTCCTGTAACAATCTACAGCTGTATTCTGATCATAATACCATCTTGAAAGAACTACAAGGCACATTTTCAAACAATAAATTAAGCGTACGGCACACAGGACAACCTGATACAACAGGGTGCATGTGCAGTGAGGTGAAAAAGCTGATGGTTCCAAGTAGAGATTTTTCTGCACAGCAGAAATACAACAGTTCAACAGTTTGTATAATACATTGACAGCCCTTGAAAATTACTAGACCACTCTAGAAAACCATAAAAATAGCTGTTGTTGCAGTATTTCTTCCCCATTAAGACTTAGTAAATACTCCCAGAGCTGTGACTCCAGGATTTTAGACTGTTAAAGACAGGCAAGATTATAAAAAAGGATGTAAAGTACTTTATTGCCATTTAAGATATAAAGCTGGCAGTGGAGAGCTGTGCTGGTATTTCAGAAACCTGGGACAGACCAAGAAAGCGTCCGTGAACAGACCGCTTCGGAGTGCTTAAAATGTTGAAGCATTTTGCCAGATACACTCAAAGGCTCAGAAGCTGCAGAAAGTTGCAGGTTCTGATTTCAGCTCTTGCAGAGACCAGCTGATGCTGCAAAGCTGCATCATGTGCGTGAAGTGACACAGAACAGCTCGGTGACATCCACAGGCAAGGCCAGAAACCACCATTTCATCTATTTTGGTAAAAACTCCTCTCCTCAAGAGAAACAGGTAAAACAGTAGGTACGTTTTTTCAAGCAGCACTTGAAAGAGCCACACAAAGGGATCAGTGAAGTGCACAGACAAGCGGTGGGGCAGCCTTGTGTGCTGAAGGTGAGCATCACTAACACACCCACGGTAAGGGCAATGTTCTGCCGCTAATTACTTGTGCTGGTGGCCTGTACTGATTCGCAAAGAAAAAAGGGCCAGACGAATTTCACCTGACTAATTCTTGGAAAAAAAAAGGTTTGAGTGTGTATGCACATATACCTTTCTAACAAAACAGAGCATCCAGCACAACCATAGCACATGTTTAGATAATCTGGAATTTGAAATAAATAAATAAATAAGTGGTCCAGTCTACATGGAAAACATGAAAAACCTTTCAAAACATATTTTTCTTAAAAAGATGAACCACTTTATCCTAAGGAAAAAAGAAACTTGAAAGACTTGAAATTACGAGAAAATTCATTAAAAAAAAATGTGAAAGTCTTTTACTTGTAATTCCAAAAAGATTAGAACTTTTTCACTGCACCACTTCAGAGTGTGCTGTATCTAGCATTTCAGTTAGGCAGGGCGTTTAGGGTTGAAAACCTAAGACTGTATGAGAAACAGGTAATCATTTTGGTATTATCCTTAATTTTCCCAACAATCATTGCCAGAAAGAGAAATGCAAGTAATGGCTTTTTTTTTTTTTAATTCTCATTACAAACTCTGTCTTTCTGAAGCAATATCAGAATTTTAATGACTCATATATTCCGTGAATGAGCATAATGAACACTACCACTCTGACACTTTCAATGTTCTGTAATTTGATTTGTTGGCAATTCCTATTCTCTCCTGTTTACAACCTGCAGGAAAGAGGTGAAATATCTAGCCAGTCAAAATAGAGAATATTTATAAGACTCAACTTTATGGATTCATTTTAACTCTCCAGTAAAGTGGAGAGCTTTACCTTATTATACGTCTTGAAAAACCAATATGCACTTACCCGAGCAATAGCAATTCTTCCAAGAGCAGCCATATTATGAGTTCAAATAGCTTCAGGGGAGAACTTAGCCATATGTTTAGCAAGTCTCCCCAAAGTTTAAATTCTTCTGATTAATAAAGGAGATACACAAATGCTAATGCCCCTTTCTTGGTACAGAGCTAAGATGAATTTTTAAATTTGCAGCTTCTAACTGTTGTCTCAAGGATGCGAGGAGAAAGAAAGGGGTAAGGTGCCCAGCAACAAGTCATATGGCAGAGGGACCGGTCCATCTCCTCGTTTCCAAATGGTTTCAGTGTGCCATCACCCACGCTCCCCCCTTGTCAGTGTGGTTCCATTGCCAGGATGACCCTGCTGTCCTCCAGATAAGGACTAACAGCTACTCCTTTCACGGTAAATCATGCTCCCTATATAAATCACACCTGACACCTGCTTGGTTACGATAGCTGGAACTTGTCTCTTCCACCAGTTATCTCAGCTGTGCCCAACATGACCTTTTGCACCACCAGAAAATGAGGGAAACCTTTGTTAAACATTCCCTGAATTAGAATTGTTAATAAGGTTTTGTGAAAATAACATTTTAGGGTTCTTAATTCACTTTTTTAATGGATTAAACAGAAAAGCTTCTAATTTTGTAACAAATACACCCAGCATATCTCCATCTGTTTATTGTCTAAGCTTTCAGCAGATAAACGGACACATATCACACCTCTAGTTTAGGAAGTTTATAGTCGCTGTGTGTGGCACAATCATTATCTTAGCACTACTGCTCATCCAACATGCTGCCTGGACAGCAGAAAAGACAGAGCCCTCTTGTCTCTCCACTAAGCAGAAATCAGCAACGTGGGGTTTCCTCAGCATCCAGAGAAAATACAAAATAGACATTGCTGGGGAGGGTGGTTTAGTATTTTTCCTCCTGTGATCTCTGTTGCAAATGCTGATTTGTGCCTAATTTGATATCTCTACATTTCACCTAATGGGGGATGGAAATAAATCTTTATTAAAAAGCTTATTTTCCTTCATCTGTATTCAGACCTCTAAAACCAGTCATTTTGGACATTTCAGATTTGCACAACCAACTTTGATATGAAAAGCTTTTTTATGGCCTGATCTCATGGACTAAATATAATTTCAAAAACTAAGTAATTTTTCTTTATATTTTAAATGCTTAGGAAACAATTAGAATCCTCTCTTCCGAAGATGACTCCTTAATAGCAGTTTCAAATTATTTCTTAATGCTCCCTCTGAATTATACAATGCCTTAAACACCACAACATTTTAAAATTATCTTTATAATGTTTTCTAAAATTCTGTTTGAAACACTGAAAAGTACCTCAGCAAGGAATAAGATGCAAGCACCAGCATTAATGATGAAATTCCATTGATATTTTTCACATACATGAAAAATTCATGCAAGATGAGTGGTGAACGCTGAATAAATTTCTTTTTGCACAGAGACTTCCATGTCATACTTCTGGCTGATGACGGAAGTCTATTAACAAAATTAAGTAACAAACTTTTAACTATATAAAATACTAACGTATCAGGGAACAAAAGAAAACAGCTACCAGACAAAACAAAAATACCTCTCCTCTGGTGAATAGGATAGTGGTGAATGCATATATATTTTACCATAAAATCCTATAACCTGACTCAATGGTTTAAATAGAAAAGATCTTAACTTTTCTAGTATTCACATTAAAAAATACATATAAATAGGAGTTCTTCATTGTACTTTGCTCAATGTACAAAAAGAATGAAACAGTATTCTCTTAAAATCTTCTTGTTTAATCCAATTTTAAGAACTGGAAGAGAAATCCTTCATTGATCAACTCTACTACTCTCAAAGCAGTTTTGTAAACTAAAGTAATATTCAAAATTGTCCTTAAGATACATTTCAAGCTTTCTGAGCTATTTGCTTAGCACGTGTATGACATACTGTGGCCCAAGGAAATTAAGAAGATCTCAAAAGCAGTTAAAAAATTCAGAATAGGAGGGGTCCTCATCATCTCTTTCACACATAAAGGAGGAAGCAAGCATACTTCACAGTGAATTTCCAGCATTCATGTGCTTTGCTTTTGTAGTACTCATCAGCTTGACAGAAAAGATAGGAAAACTGTTTATATACTCAGCTTCCACGGCACCTTTTGTTCTGTTTGATGGACAGGAGCTCCAGTCACAATGCTTCTTTTCAGTGCCAAAATCTTTATTCTAGAGTCATTCTGCCCTACTTACCTGGCATCTGTTGTGCCTCTACCCTGAGAATACATCATTTTCTTATAACCTTCTCTCGTTCTTTAACCGTTCCTGCTTTTCCATGGCAGGGTGTGCACTTTCAGAGGGCTAATTACTCTGAACAGACTCACTATAGAAGAGAGCTTCTGAGCAGGGCAGGTTCTGTGGCCCACACTGAAGTGAAGCACCATGCTATTTGAAGGGAATTCATGCTGGTTTACTACCTTCTATCTGGGCTTGCCTTTTGAGCCCTTGAAATGTCAGCCAACTCCAGGGAAGACTGCATCAAGTTACTGACTCATTATTTGGGGTTTTGGAGGCTACTCCTAGGGAAGCAACACATGGAAATGAAAACTTAGCATCATCAACTTTTTGGCAAATCTCAGAGAAGAATCTGCATTGAAACAGCAATCTGAAAAACGTGAAGCAGTAACTGAAAGCACAGCTGTGATTTCAAGAATTTGAAAAGCAAGAATTCGAAGGTATGACAAAAATCTCCTTGGTTATTTCACAGGTAAATGTGCATGGAGAATGGGATTAAACTGTTAAGAAAGACTTAAAAGCAACAGATCTGTCTGATTTTCCACGTTCTAACAATCATATATATACACACCATAAAAGAACAAGGAACCTGACAAACTCTGTCAGAAATGCAGACAGATTCCCTGAAGTCCCATCCACATATCAATCCCAGCTTGTTGTTTGCTAGACTTACGGGACTGAAACTGCCTGTCTCTCTCCTGATCTCTCGCTCCTAAACCAAATCCTTTCCTGAAAGAGCAGCAGTCGCTCTCTGAAAGCTGAGAGCGGACAGGAAAGTTTGGGAGAGGAGCAGGTGAAAGCACGGTGGAGGAAGAGCAGGGAGCACATGCACAAGGTTACCAGACGACTGCCGGGAAAACAGTACTGTCCTTCATCAGGGAGAATGCCCAAAACCCGGAGAGAAGGGAAAAGAATCAGCTCTTTAGAGGAGATGGAGAGGATTCGCGCTAAGACAGAAAGAATTGCTAGGCAGGAAAAATCTCACCTTTGATAGAATATAAGATACAAATTTTCCACTCAACAGAAGCAGCCACTAAAACTACAGAACAGTTCATTACTATGTCCAGTAAGTCTCCTTTGGAAAGATTTCCCCTGATTGTGAATATATTCTTCTAAACCTGACCCATACCAGCAGATTTGATAAAAATGAATAGTAAATACATGGAAGATTTGCAAAAACAGACATATTTACCAATATTAAATATGCCCTGACTTTTTTTTTTTTTTTTAAAAAACACATTCCACTCACAGGCTTACTTCATGGCAACATTAACATAATGCTAAAAAGAAAAACCACAAGATATGGAAATCATCATTACTTGGACTTCTAATACGGTCATTCTCCAAATCTGTATTAAAGCAAGTTCACAAGTGGAAAGCATTGCAACCTTCACAGGTATGTTCAAGGATACTGTTACAAGAATACTCTGTACATTGGTTTGGGGTTTTTTCGCCATAAGTTTTGAAACAGGTTCCTTTTTGGAAGACTATTACAGGATGGTTTCCTAAAATACAGTGAGAAAGCAAGTACACATTTCAACAGCCTCCAGCAGCAATATTCCAACAGGTATGACTCTCTAGTCATACATCTTTCTCTCAACATATTGATACGTGAGTAACATGGTGTTCAACAGATTATTTTCTGTTACACATTTCTGTGTGTCATCCTCATTTGAGTAGAAGCTGCTCCTGGTGCAATAATTATAAGCTTATCAACCAGAGAATGACAGACAGAAGATTTTCATTCTTTCAAAGGAGAAGAGCCAAGCTGTTGCTGTGGTTTATTATATAAAACCCTTGGCTTTGATATGCAACTAAAATGTCAATTTTCTTAAAGAGCCATTCCTTCATCAGATAAATCTGATTAAATTTGCATCACTTAACTATGAGAATGAAAATGACTTGAAATTGAGATAAACTATGCTTGAAATCACACGCACATTTTTTGCACAACAAACTCTTTATAGCCACAACTATCAGACTATTCATGTGGCATTTATGCAACGTCTCACATGGGCTCCAGTAGCCCAAGCAAGGACACCATTCTGCCAAAAATGGTCTTCAGAAAGTAAGATAAACCAGGAGAAGGATAGAATGCATGTAACAGTCAAATGAGGGAGAATTACAATCTGAATTCTCCAATGTACACTATATAACACAATGAGGACTTTGGCTGGGCAGCAATGGTGCTATACTAGTATACGGAAGCAAGAGAAGGCTTTAAAGTCAAGACAAGAGCCTCATTGAAAATCGCTGGCCTATAGAAGAAGCACATTAGAGAGAGAAATGGGACGTAATCGCAGCACTGCCTGGATAGGGGCAGAGACTAACCTGAAAGACAAACACAGCAGCCACGCACTGCAGGGTAAGCAAAGTAAAGAGCGCTTTCTCCTTGGATTCATGGCCCAGATATCAGGGGACCAAGGTCTTCGTCCAGTCATGAACCTGGCAGGGGGAAAACGGCCCAACCTAGGCTGAGGACATGAGGCTGAAGACAACCTTCGCTTTTTAAAAAGGCACACCTTTTTCAATGCTGAAATGAAAACAACAGTGTCATGAAACAAGGAGGACAGCTCAAATAATAATGTCAGCAGACTTTGATCCTCATTTTGACAGCTGGCTGAAGCAGCCCTCCTCTGAGGGCACAGCACCCAAAGTTATGTCGTAGAATACCACCGCAAGGCAAAAAATATGAATTGCACTGGATGTATCTGGATGTATTTGGCTAAAATCTACTATGTGTAGAGTTCTAACTGACTACAAAAGGAGTGAGGTTAGAAGAACACACACCCCCCCCCTTCCAGTTTTACACTTTCAAGTTTAGAAAACATTCCAGAATTTAGAACAACTCTGTATGACAGCTCAACACAGTGAACCATTAAGAAACAAAAGTGCCTTACCAACTGGGTTTTTTGATGACGACTGGGATAAGTATAGGCAAACAAACACTTACTGAAAGGCCAATATTAATTTTCACCTTTCAATAGTTAAAATACTAGTTGAAAACACTTCTTTTTCTTTGTCATTTAAAAAAAATATTATATTCATAAATATATTCGTTCCAGGTCAAAATGAAGCACTGCTTTTGTCAGCGAAAACAGTGCTTTGCCCCTGGAGCTCAAGGACTGATAAATCCTAGATCCATCAAAACTCAGAAGGAATGTGTGATGTGTAAAAAAAGTAATTGAAAATAAATATTATGCTTATTTGAAATTACAAACCACTTCACACTATTAATTACTTCAGCAAGCTGTGTATTTTTACACTTGTAATCACTCATAGAGATAAGATCACTGCTAAAGCAGACTCAAAATAAATATACATTCCAATAGCTCTTAAAAAAAAAAACAAACCCTAAACTAAAAACAGAACACGCCAAATGAAAATAACGTTTTCCCCAACATTGTGAAGATGCTGATTTGCACCCACGCTTGCTGAGAATGCCTGTCCCTACAAGCTCTGCAATGACGGTTTGGAGTAGCCATTCACAAATCCTGAATGACCAATCCATAATCCCCCCTTCCAGCTACTAGCTCCTAAAAGCTTTTACAATGTTTCCTATATGATAGAATGATAGAGCAGTTCCCACTAGAAGGGACCTCCCTGGAGATCAGCTAGTCCCAGACCCTGCTCAGAGCAGATTTAATTAGATTATGTTGCCCATGAACTTGATCACCAGGTATTCTGGAGGGAAAAGAAAGAAAAAAGACAACAGTTCCCCCTAAACTTATGGGATTAGTAAAGAGTAAGGGTAATTTACCATGCAGAAAAACAGATTAAGAGCTATAAAAGAATATTGGAAAAAGGTTTTATTTTTAAAAATACAAGAAAAATCAAATGTAACTGCAAGAGTGAAATGACTAGCAATATTTTTTAAATAACAGCACATATAACAGGACATTTTGCTTATCCAATTATTAAAATGGGTCAATACCAAAAAAAAAAAATTCCCCATAACTTATTAAAAAAAGCCACTCTTTCCTCAGAATTGCATAAACCAAAAATAAGCACCTCATGAATGGGTTCTCACTGAACTTCATAAGAGTCTCTTCCTTTAAGTATGAATAGAATAACATCTTCAGGTCTTTTTAAGATGACACAGAAGCAGGCTTTTACGAACTTGAGCGGGCAACTTCTTATACATTTACACAACCTCCAGCACACAAAATCTTTAACTCAAGATTACAGGTAATGTGGCTAAAAGCAACTCCACAACCATTGCAATCAGGACCTACTGACACCAAAAGTGTTCCTGCAGTTAAAAAGACAAGTTTCCCAAAAGTTAGCCAGATTTATGTGCCAAGCAACTTGGTTTCCTTTGGAAAACTTTTATAGTATGGCTTGTAAAGAGTATAAGTTTGATCCAGTAAGAAGAAATTACAGGATGAATTTCTACTTCTCTCCAGAGGCCAGAGTACAACATCATGAGGACTTCAGGTGATTTTAAACCTACAAATTTATAAATGGGGCTTTGTGAATCCAATTTTTCTTTTTTCTACCAGGGCTGCACGCTCTAACAACTCAGCAGATTCTCCAACGACTCACCTTTTTTTTACAGCACTTGATGATGAAGTGGTAACACTTATGCCTTAGTATCATTTAAAGTTTACAAATCTTGAACCACTTAGCTATTTTGTAGCTATTTCTCTCTTTGAAAGAGGGGGAGAAAAAAAAAATCACTTACTTGACTGGTTACTCTTGTAGCAACTGAGTCCAGAAACAACAACAAAAAAACCGAAAATATAAAGAGAGGAAGAAAGCTTAGATTTTCAAATAAAAGAAGGAGCGCTGGAAAAATTCCAAGTACCAGATAAATCAGAATGAAATAATGAAAATTGGCAACACAGAGCAGAATATTTCAGTCATCTCAGAGCCTCTGCCCTGTAAAGAGAACGTAAATGAGGAGATCCAGACACAGGCAAACGTTTACATCACCTCTCCTCCAAGCTCCACAGCAGCATTTCTTACTCCATTTTACCTGTCTATGGCAGATAGAGTACCAGCTAACAGCAATAGACTAGAACTGCAGAGTAGACTGAAAGCAACACCCAAGTTACCTTTTGGGCAATTATGGCATAAGTCAACTGTAGGTAAAGTTCTTTCAGTGGCAATAAACTTTGCTAAATGATGCTATGCTCTTCTCAGATGTTGGTACTATAAAATGATATAAACTAAATCTGAAGTGCTAGTGGCCTTGTATTTTTTCCTTTTCATGTATTAACACTGCCTACCAATCCAAGAGAGCCTGAGAACAAGGGAAAACAAACTACAAGGAGCTCTCCTGACAACTGCAAATTCCAGCATCAGAATTTTCTATTAGTATATTTTTTAATTTCTTCTGGGCTTTAAGGACATTACTCATTTAGAAATTCCCACTGAAATATATTATCTTTGCTTTCATTAGATCTTTATCCAGTTTCAGAAATTGGAGCTTAAATCAACAGGGCAGATACCAAAGTTTGCAATACTGTCATATACTAACACAGAGATGTTTTGACTCCAGTTGTGCCAATTTTTATAGAAGTCAAGGATTTCTGAAGAATCCAGTCCAGTCTCTACTTCCAGAGTTGGGATTCAGGAGAGCGATGTGACTGCCAGGTCCCCCAGCCATGTTCATCCCCCTTCCCTGGGCTCAGCTGATACTCACAGCCCCGCAGCACCCCTACACAGGTAAGGCCAGAGAGGAACAACAGGCACAGAACAAACAAGGATACGATTCTTACTAGTGACATGACGATAAGTTTGTCAAGTTCATACTGCTCCCAAATTTATCACAGAAAACGAATTTGCATTTGTGGTTTTGCAAACAAAAGAGGCTCTGTACTCTACATACTGATTACCCTCCAGAAGTTAACTCAACTGTGACTTAGCTTCTCCATCCATAAAATGGATGTATTATATCACAGACCTCAGATGGAAACAGACCTAATGGACCACTTGATAAATGTCAGATCGGAAAGCTGTGGTTCAAAGACTGATGGAAAGCCAGACAGAAAATAGTTGAGGATATGGCAATACTGAAGATTTTATAGGAATTCTGTACCTTGTCTGTAAGTTTCCAGTGAAACACACACCAGGAAAGGTAGGATATGGAAAAAGTGGAAGTCCAATGCCTGATATTTTTATTGTACCTACCATGTAGCACACACATTCCATCACACACACCTATCCCTACAAGCGCAGTTCCTCCCTTTCTGTCCCTAGCCTGAAACCACAGCTTGAGTAACTGAAGTTTTTTACCCCGCTTTCTCCAGACAGAACATGACATTCCAGTTAGAGTTTCCTGCATCTTCCTTATTCAATTTAAAAGACTTCCCAGTAGGACCAAACCTGTCGCTTTTGCAGAGTTCCCAGTACTTCCTGACTTCCAGACCCAGGTAACAAACACAGCCTTTGGCAATGACTCCATCTTAAATTTTATTTGAAAAACTGTTCTCAGGTGGAGACTTCAGAGAAATTAATGATCTCAAAAAGGAAGCATTCTGTTTTAACGATGCTCTAGAGAAGTATTTTAAACAATTCCTGGGTGAGAGCACAGGAGCTGCTCTCATTCAGGAAGACTCAGTTCAGTTAGAAGGAGTCAGGGCTGAAATACAGGGGCCCTACCTCCGACTGAAGAGTTGCTCTTGACGTGGCAGGCCGGGACTCTGCCCCCGAGCAGCAGCAGTGGTATTTGAAAGACAAGTTCTATCGAGTGAATTGAACCCAGAAGGGCTCTTAAAAGGGATGTGAAAAGTGGTATTTCTAAATTGGGTTTAAACCACTAATCTACTACCAACCCCAGTTACTCACAGCTGCAATGTTCCCCAGCAACACACCCCGCTTGACTTGCCTTGGCATCTAGAAAGTGACAGGTTTTGTAGCATTTTCTGTTAATTACATGAAAATTATTAATTATCCCTTAACATTTCCCCTGAGACTGGTAATTTTCAGGTCCTAACTAATAAATGAATCATTCTGGTAAGCTGAAACATCTCAATTGTTCATTCTAACTTGGAGAGCTCAGCATTATCACTGACACACAAGAAAGCTCCCTAAAATTTCAATGAGGTGGCAAATAGCAAATATATGTGTATCAGGCAGATGCATGCTTAACAATGTAATTAAGTCATACAATGAGGAAGCTCCAGCTATCTGGATCTCCTCTAGAATATTCCACACAGAGCAACTGCAGTACTGTTTAAATTACTACTGATTTATGTAATCCCACAGCGGGTACATATAATGCAGTTTTGAATTAGAGGCACTGAAATTTCAACTATCTTGTCTAAAATTACACTAACACTCGCGTAACATTTTTTGCTCCAGCAGCACATGCTTCCAGCAGGGACACAGCACAGACGAATGCCCCATATTGCCAGGAGGAGGGCGAAGCGCTTGATTCCAGAAGGGATTTGCGGGGAGCCCTGTTCAATAAAGGAGCAGCACGCTCTTATCGGCTAGTCCTGTGGTACGACTGAAGGGAACGGATGCATCAACTGTGCACAGACCACATTTCCAGCTGAAACATCATGCTCCCTGCTTCTGTTATCGATTCATCACTTTTAAAACAGAACAAAACATCTACATAAAGAAAGAAGTTTCTGCTTAGTGCAGTACAACAGGGACAACGCGCTTATTCTGTACCAGTGCAACACCGTTTTGAGAGATAATAAAGAACTATGGGATGGATGTTGCACGGGTCACATGCATTTCCTTTCACTGTAAAGGGCATGGATTTGATTTGGTTCACGCCATTTACAACCAAAAATCAAAATTTAAAATGATCAGTAACATCCATGGTAAGATGTACGCTCCAATGTAAGAACCAGAACTATATATAATGGATTATGAGCAAAGAGCCAATTCCTTCCTAAATTGACATTATTTTATATACAGAAAATGCATTTTAGAAGTACCAACACAATTTAAACTAACTACACCAGATACCAGCACATATTTTACTCTAGAAGTTGTCCTGGAAATTCTTTTGATATCATTTGTCATGCACACTGCCTCAAGATAAGGAAAAAATGGCATGAAAAATGTTGAGTAAGGTTTCCATTAAAAAATTCAACTCAACGCTAAGCACAACAAAAAAATTTTTAGCCACAACAGTTACAGTCACCTGCAAAATAGTGAAGTGCAACATGAGGCTTAACAGATTTTTAATTATACCTGAAAAATATATTTTTATTCCCCTTTACTTGATACATCATACAGTGATAGAGCAGTGAAGAACAGAAACAGACACATGCATCTTCAATACATACTTAAAACATTAAGTGTAAAGCACAGCATATTTGGCAACTCTTTCACTGCTACTTCCACTCAAGTGTAAAACAACATTACTGTGAATCCTGATGTGCCATAGCCTTTCCACCTCAGGCAATGATCTCATACCTCATTAGCTAAGTAGGTCTGAGTGGGATCAGAACTGAAAATGTGCAAAGGGGTCAAGATTCAAACCTGGAGGATATTTGTACGTGAGAAGAATTCAAACACACAAATATAACATCCATCTGAACAGCTCTAATCCCCTCATTAGACACAAGGACCTGCACTTTCTTTCATACACCAGAGAAAGCACCATGCCGAGACTATTCCCCCAAGACCTTCTAGAGATCAGTTGTTCTGCATTTTATTTTTTGGTCTATTTAACATGATTTTACATGATACCTATATACATTGATTTTGTATACCACTTGCTCACTCAAAAGCATTATCTCCCTTTTTCTACAATGCCGCGTGACAAAATTAAGTGAATGATGCAAGGCAAAGCTGTCAATCAGACAGACACGAGATTCTCTCAGAATATTTTAAATTAGACAGGACTTCCTCTCCACTACTACAATCAGATTACTGCTAGTTAACTACCAGCTCTTTCTCATATCAGCTTTTCCATGATTCTGTCCAGAACGGCTGTCACTTTATCACACCTATACTTATCCTAGTCATCACACTTATGGTTTTCAAATATTAGTAGTCATTCACAAGGCTTCTTGAACCTACGTTAAGGACACCTTAATTGATTAAAAATCTGCACTAGTCATTCAGAAAGTTCCTTATGCAGGAAAAGAATATTCCTTTTTGGTGCAAGCTACCTAGATCCACAGTTCAAAATCTTTCAACTTGATAGCAAATTATTCAACGCATTAGTTAATTACTTGTATTTCATTATCTCTGTATGACATACAGCTTCTCTTAAGTATTTTTGAAAACTTATATTTTTAGCCTTGCTTCCACTATTCTTTGCCAAACCTAGCTATGATTAGACCTATGCCATTTTTAGAATTTCATGCTGCCAAATAGTTTGTCAAGAAAACAATAATTTGTATTTGTTCTTTTTTAGTTACACTCTGATATGGTATCATTTAGCACTTGCCCATTTCCTAACATGCAGTCCTCGCTGCTTTTCCATTTTTATCTATTTATTGTTCATCCTTATTACTCCCTTGTTGATTAACTTCCCTTTTTAATCACATTTTTTAATCCAAAGTTCTCTTTCATGATTAATGAGTTGTATTCTTTGGCATCTAATGAATCAGACTTGCACAGTTCACAATTATCACTGGTATTCTTCTGTTTCAGTACTACCTCCCACTCCATTCACTCCTAACTGCTTTTGATTTCACATACAGATATTTATATATTAAACTGGCAAGTATGCCATGTTTACTCTGTAACATTGACTATACTGTGTTTCTACATATCAAACAAAATTATCATAATCACTTTTCGTTCAGTGATCAGTGACCTAGATTAACGGTAGCACAGCAGAATAAGCGTCTTTGCGTAATTTAAGGTAGCTGTAGTATTTTGCATAAACCACTAACTGAAGAATTCACAGGATGTTATTTCCTGTGACAATGGGAGTCCTTTCCTCATTCCCAAAGGGGATAAACAAAGAGGTATCAGTACAAGAAGCAGCGTGCTACATTTATTTTATTCGTCTTCCCAAGCAGGATATGGGGGAGAAGAAAAACCTGTGGTCCATGAGGAATAACACCTAACTTGAAAGGTGGGCTGAGGAAACAAGGCTCCCTGGGAACCAACTACTGAGCTGAACTAGAAATATCTTTTCATGTTCTGAGAGCTGAGACATAATCATATTGATATTTTCTCAGATACTCCCCAAATATATATGCATGCTCTAGGTCAAAACAAGTTTGGATTGTTATCAAAGAATTCTTTCAGCCGTATTTTTCTTACAATATTGAAAAAATATTGAAAAGAGGAAAAAACCCCTAAAACAAGCCAACTACACAGGAAGGTTTTACTACATGTACTTGTACTCCACACTTTTTAAAAGGCACAGGTACACTGATACATATTTCAAGGGAGCACTTTTAATTTGCCATGAAGAAAACCATAGTATTACTGAACTAAGTTTCCTGAAGGTTTCTCTTAAGTTCTACACTCCTCAGCTGCTAGATCCTGTTTTGCACGTGGTTGAAATGTAAGTGTATGTTCTGTCAGCAGAGGCTGCGCCTCAGTAATTAAGCAAGCAAAATGTGTGTGCATGCATGTACATTAGCAATCAATTAGTCAATTTTACAAACACTAAGTTGAAAGGGATGGTTTATGCCCTAACATCAAAATCGTTTACACACACTTAGGAGGATAAATATTACCCTTCTAGGGCTAAAGCTTCTAAGTGTCTAAATCACCACTGAAAAGAAAATTGGGTACCCTTGAAAAATGTTACTGCATATATGGTAGTAATAGTGTGTTTCCACAAGTTGATAAAATAAGGTTTTAATCATGCAAGTACTCATACATAGTAACTTGCATGTGAGTAAGCTCTCTGCATAATAATATACATACATAATATACATCGATAATACACAATTATAATTAAATGCTTGTAATTATTGTCAAGATCAAAGCCCTTATTAAAAATTCAAATTAAAGCCTTATAATGGTAGTAGTCATGATAGACTTACATGCGGATAGAATGAAATTAAGTCCTGTAATAAGTGGTATGTTTTGCATATACAATTAGATAATCTTAAAAACGATGAGCATAGTGCTGACTATTGCGAAGAGACATGAAATTGTGACGATATTACTAACACTTACTAGGCTAATAAGAAAAATAACAAAACTCCAGAAACAGTATTCCTTGGGAGACATGGTGAACCATCGAAGTGATAGGAAATCTGAAGGGATGGGATGTTTGGCTGTCTCTGGGCTAATGACCTGAAACTAATCTCTGGGTAGCGACCAACATCGAGGGACTGTAGTAAGTAAGAATGTCAAATCTGCTGCCTCCAACCTGCGTCAGCAACAGCAAGGCTGAGCTCCTGCCAGGAAAGCAGAAAGATGAGTTACAGGACACAAACGTTCAGCAGCAGCAGCCATACAACAATCTTCAGTGACTTGGCTTTTAAAAAACATATCAATAGCAGAGAAACACAATCCCTGTACTGCCTGTTATAACGCATTTAACACTGTCCATGAAAGAGCCACCTGCTTCCCGGGTCTTCTATAACTGCAGAGTGATAATGGGTAAGACAGCTGGAAAGCGGAGATTTTATACCAGAGTGACCAGTCAGTGAAGGATTATTTGAAAAGGTATGAAAACTTGAACAGTGAATAAAGTTTTTATACTTTCTAAGCGCTTCTGATTTTTTTAAAGCATTGACGGAAGTGACTAGCATCTTCCCTTCATTACCTACCAGAAGTGGAATAAAAAACCATGACTATCTGGGGTGAAAGTCAAGCCCTGTCCTGATGATAAATTTGAAGAGTTGTGTGATTTAGGAAAAACGGTCTGTATTTATATTGCATTAGAAATAAATTACGAACTCAAATGGCACCATTTTCAGAGGGGGAAAAAAAAGTAAAAAATATCAATTAAATACGTAATACAAAAACTTAAGAGTTTAAACTGAATTATATTGCTTGAATTGGGGTAGACTTAGGAAGCATGGGTTACACCTCACACATGATCTCAAATAAAAACAATCAGCAAAAGTTTGAATTTACAAGTAAGAGCTGAGAAACAGTTTTTTCCAAAGGTGCCATACTTCAGAGGACATTCAAGTCTGACTGAAGACTTGTTTGTAAGAGTAGGCCCAAAGAGTAATCCAAATACTTCTGAAAACTCTCATTGCCAAGCAGAGACTCTTACCAGTGGAATGTCACACACAGTCATCAGCTCTGCAACAAAATTTTTAAAATGGTCTGAGATTGAAGCACAAACTTTGCTTTTTATAACTATCTGCACACGTCACTGAAGGCTACCAGGAGTGTCACAGAAATCTATAACAGAGCTTTAAAAAGGGTTTGAGACTGAAGCACAAATCTTGCTCTTGACACATGTATCCCTACATGCTACTAAAAGTTATCAGTAATGCTGCAGAAATCTACAGATTGTCTCAAAGTTGATAAACATTACTGGAAACAGTAGTTTCTAAATATTTGTCTTAAAGACTGATGAGGGCGAGTTTTTTACGCTACCACATACTAGGTTGGATCCTAGAACCACAGGTCACCACTTTGAAATATCTATGTATGGCTGGGAAAACTGTTTCCAGTTTGAGCATTCAGAGTTTCACCCTCCACTCTTGCAGAATGTTTTCACTTTGCCTACTACATTGAAGTATCTTCTGCTACCAAACATTGCAGCCACAACAGGGGAATTCCCTTCCTCAGCTGCTTTAAAAACAAAACATCTGAAAAGCAACAAAGAAAGAAGCAGAAAATCAAGGCATCACCCTGTGAGGTGCAGCAGGCTGGACGCCCAGCTCCCAGAGCCCTGCGGGCTGTACCACCTGTACCAAATGCTGCTGTAAGAACGACTGGCCCTGGGTAGACAGAAACTTGCTACCTACGAAGAAGTGTTTGTACATCTTCCCTTCATTCTGCAGGTTTTTCATTTTGGTACCAGACTCAAAAGATTTAACAGAAGTTTTTGCTTTAATATGCTAGGTCAGCATTAAGATCATTGAAGGAATAGGGCTCTATGGCAACAGGGGTGTGCTTGTTAAAAATAACTTCCAGTGCAGAAGATTGAGACTAACAAATATCCTCAACTGATGAGTTATAGAAATTCTGCAAGGGAAGCTATACACAGCTCGAATTCATTGTTGTTACCTCCTGAAGGCAAAAATAGGCCAAAGCATGTGAGCTGTGGCATCACCGACACCCTCTCCCTGTTGAGAGGCTGGACTTCTGCGTCCTATTTAAATCACACGCTCTCAGGTAGCAGGGCTCCGGCCCACTCATAGTGCTGATAAATCTAAAGACCACTTCTGTAAAGAAGCTCCGGGCACATTTCTCTGTTTTTAGGGATAAAGTAACACTTCACAAACTCTCGTTTTAACTAAGATAGCAACGATGTCTAGTTGCTGTCTAGTTTGCACTTAAAGACAAGTATTCTTGCACTATTAAATAAACTATTTCTAGCATTAACACGCTCTGAAAAGGTGTCTGCTGCCAGCAGAGCCACGGGTGAAATGGCAATGGCAGAGAGATCTTCAGTAAAGATTTCAGGGCGTGCGTGATGCGCTGAGCAGACGGGAGCTGCAGGAAGCCCTGGGCACGTCAGCAGGAGCATCCCCAGCCCCTGGAGCATTCCCAGGTGGCAGGGGACAAGCGACAGGGATGGAGGAGAGCACCACGCTGGTCTTCCACATCAGAAACTGGGCAAACAGTTCTGCAGTCTGGTACTGCAAGAAGTTGCAGAAACAGAGGAAAGAAACTACTTAGGGAACTACCACCAAAGACAGGGAAGACTTATGTTTAGATTCATTTTTCTGGCTTAGTAAGGTCTAGTATTTGTTTTTATGGAAAACAAAGGTTAAAGACACTTAAAGCTACCATTTAGATATAACCAGTTTGCCTTAAAAGATTATATATTGTAATTTGTTTTAAAATTTTAAGCATAATTAGAACATAAACCCATAAACTAAACTAAGGCCACCAGGGAAAATTATTTCTGAACAAGAAGATCTACATTCTAACGTTCACGCAGATCTTAGGAACAGATGTTTGCTAGCTAGATTAGATCATGCCGTATGTCAAAGAGAATCCACTATCGGTATTAGGAAACAAATGAAAGGACAAAGGAAACGGCATCATAAACCCCACAAAAGTAATCGCAGATTCCACCTCTATTTCCACAGCAATGCGTCAGGTGCGGCGTTGCTAACGCTGTGTCAGAGCTGCCTCCTGTCACAGCGACGGCAGGACAGGAAGCGTTGCCTACAGCAGCAGCAGCCTAGAGGCTTTTGGCTGGTTATAAAGTAAAGCTCTTGTTCATTATTAAAGCCAAATGTTAGAAGTGTAAAATGGATTATTTTTGTAGTATAAAATGGCTTATTTTGTAGTTTCCTGTAATAGCTCACCCACGCATTATTTTCTTGAGTTGATAAAAATGATGTCTAGATAATTATCCCTGTAGCTTTCTCTTAAATATTATTCACTCAACACACACATTTAGTTCCTCCGTAAGTTTCTTACTAAAACCTTTTTTTCTTAATCCTGCCTACTGCAAAGAAATAGCTCCATACCTAGTTCCTGGTAAGGCAGGGGCAGTGGGAAAGAAAAAAGAAAAGAAAAAGACATTTTTATTGGACTCTTCCCAGATATATTGGATTTTTTTTTCACCTTTAAAAAGTACGTGAAGGCATAACATAAAGAGGTAAATAAATAAAGTGCTAACTTCTACATAAATGGTGAAAATACTGTAAGGAAAATATTGGATTGCATCCATTCCATGTCACTAACTTGTAAAGGGAAGAGCTGTCCCCCAGTCAATATTCAACAGCTATGACAGATAAAGTTAAGCAGCAGAGTACTTAAATTAGATTACTAATTAGGGAATACTAGTACATTCAAAATGAGGGCTCTGGCTTCCTCACAAAAAGTCCTGCATAACTGACAGTTCTTTTCATTCCCATTTATCAGTCTTTTAAAATAATACATTTTATACCATGTTTGCTATTTCCATGATGGCATTTGAAATGTGCTTTGGGATTCCCAGATAGTAGTAGAGCGCAAGGCAACTACTAGTTTTAAAAATGTAGAACAGATTAAGAGAAAACAAATACAAAAATTAATATAACTACCGGTTTATTTTGCACATAGGGAGGTCAGGGAATGTGAGGAAAAGAAGGTTCCTTTTCTTCAGGCCCTGTTTATGTGAGTATTGATGAGCATGTGCTCTGTCTGCTCAGACATGCCAGGATCACTTTCCTTCACATTGTGCAGTCAAGAAGGGAACTACTGAAGAAGAATTTGAGGATTAATCAGTGTGTTAATTGGGGTTATCTAGATCATGATAGATGGGGACAACATACTAAGCAAGTCACTATGGCAGCCAAACTCCTCTGTTAAAACCAAAATTAATGGATAAACAAACTTAAGTTCGCTTTCTCATCGATTTTTATCCAGCTGCAGTGGACTATAAAAGAGCTATCAGGGAAAGCTATCCATTAGCTGTCAACGCAGAATGCCTTAAGAAGCAATTGCTAATCCTCCAATGGTATCTCACTAAATCCTAATCTCTACAAATTGTTCTTGTAAAAAGCATTAAACTGGTCATCAAATCAGGTCTTTAATGCTTCTTAAGAGTTATTCAACCTGTAACCTGTTAAGAGATCATACGAAACACTAAAACTTCTAATCCAGTTAAAATAAATGTATCAGATGGATATTGTCACTGCCAGGCCTACACCTTCCTGTGTTTTGTGTGCGGTGAAAAAAAAACAACACAGAAAAATGAACCATTATAACAATTAAAAAACCCAACCCTTAAGATTCATAAAAATTAACAGACTACTGTTGTGTTTCAGGTTGGCTTTGCAATATGATTTCCTATTACAAAAGGGTATACAACAATCTTATTACATGGTAGACATAAATTCATTAAAATTTCAGCGCTCATATAATTCCAAATAAAGAGCTAAATAAAAAGACATTATTCTTCTCACCTTGCTAAAATCTTGATTGTCTCATCTAGAATTAGGAGAGACGCAACCACTAATACAGGTATAGCTAAACCAGTAGGAAGTTGATATAAATTAATAAGAGCCTAAGACTAACTTAGCAGTTTAGGAAAGGAGAAAACAATGACGGGGCTTCAAAAAATATAGAATAGGGATATTAATTTCATGGAGTAACTATAGAAACAATATCTTCCTCCTGTGTTGTTAAAGGAAAACAATTCTTTTTGCTTCCCAGTGCCATAGAAGTAGTTCAATTGAAGGCTTTTGATTAGAGTTCTGGTGAGAGCAAAGAAGTAATAATTAGCAAGGGCAGATAACCAACTAAAAAATGCAAAGTTCTTCAACTGGGACAAACACAAGGTATGGTGCTTAAGCAGAAATCATCAACTACATAGCACAGAACACAAATAGCTACTAATAAATTGCAAAAACAATGAGACAACAAAAAAAAGAGAAAGGATGACAAAGTGATGCAAAGCACGTCACCTATTCTCCCTGTGCACCTCAGAAAGAACAACAAACGTAGTGTCATATTAGACATTAGAAAAACTTTCCAAAGGTAAGGATTACAAAACACTAGAATAAAACTGTCTTTGTGGAAGCTCAAAAACTAGATAAGAGTGTTACAAATCCTCAGATTACACCTGATGCTGCCCTGATGAGGAAACTGGGAGAAGACAAGGGAAGGGACTAGTCAGTAGGTTCTGCTTTTGTGATTGCATGAATTCACAAATATTGATCTCCGAAACAGAAAGGGACAAACAGACAAAAACCAAACAAACAAAAACCCCACCACCACACACACCCTTCCTTCACAGTAGACGACTTACAAATATTTTGGTAAAAATAAATCACAGTGGTGTAACTCAAGTGAATCAATGAGGTTAGAGAAGACACGAAGCACAGCTGGAGGCCACAGGCTGCTGTATGAAGTGCACATCACAGCAACTGCAAGCCTACGTCAGACTAACTCTGCAAATAACATTTTTACCCTATAAAAAGCAATTGAATATAAAGGTTACGCAGCAAAATAATACAAGTGGGCATACAAATTGGTGGACACAAATAATTTTTCAACAGGGAAACAATAGTAGACCCACACTTATTAAATTAGATAAACCTATTACTAGTTTTCTGCATTTTCAGAGGCCACCTGTTGCAAATTGTTAAATATTTTTTGAAATTAATATACTGAAGCTTATGATGTCCCTTTACAAATCTGGAAATACAGTTGCTTTTTCAGTTGTGTCTACTATTTGGCAAAATACATCAAGAAGTAAAGACAGGCCAATGTTCCCAATAAAGAAAAGGAATGGAGGCTAAGGTTTTAACAGCAACGACTGGTGTTGAATAGCTGGGCCTTGCTGTAATAGGAATCGCTGGTGGAAACTTTTTAACAGATTAGGACGCTTGTTTAAACAACCAATCCCATACTTTCTATGCTACCATTTTAATATTGTTCTAACTCATGACCTTGCACGTAAGGGACTATTGTACTCAACAGATGCTTATGCTGAGTTCTACAGAACAACTATTAAGGCTCTATATGACTTATGATGATATGTTTTAATTACTTGACCAAGAAAAGAGGGTCAGTACAGGAGAAAACACAATTTAGCTCAATTCTCTCAGTGATGTACCGTAAAAGTTTTACTGCACGTGACCTCACAAAAAACAAATGCATTTATAGATGGTGGAACATGTTATACACATGTAAACAAAAAAGGAACCCTCTATTATATTAAACAGAATACAGTGCTACCTAAAATGCAATAAAATGTTCTATTTTTAATATTCTGTACGCTATCCTTTTAAATACAATACTGTTGTATCTTCTCCTAAATGTTGAGGAACGTGAACAAAATGTAAAAAGGCTTTTTCTTTCAAAATGGTATTATTCTTCTCTGAATTACCTGTTCAGAAGAAAAATTAAGCCACTACAAATTTACTGATCAAAATAAAGCTTAGTTAGTACCACGTCTAAGGAATAAAGGCAACCTACCATATTTCTTAAAAGTTCTTTTGTTAGCGCATGGAACTACTCACTTAAACCATAATTTCTGGAAAACAGAAAAAACATCCAATGCAGAAGTGGAAAGTGTCAAAAAGGCACTAAATGATAAGAAGAAATATTCTGGGAAGTTTAAATTATTCCTTGGGAAGCAGAAAACAATCATAAAGCCCAGACAACTTATTTTTAAGTGTAAAATGTAACCCTTTTAAAATGATGGAACAATGTTTTTGAAGACATCTGTCATTCAGAATACACATGCCCTACATCAAAATTTAATATTATGTTAGAGTTTTACAGTAACAGATAATGATCTAAACTGAAGGAAGGTCATTAAAAAGTATAGCTGGATAACCATTAAAAAAATAAAACCTTCTTCTCTACTGAATTTAGAGACACACACCCACAAACACAAATTTCTGAAGTAAAAGTGTAGCAGTATGTATATCCAAAAGAAATTATATATAACCAAGAAGCAGTTACAGGTGAATTAAGACAGAAACTACCCTATATGTTGAGGGGAGGACAGAATCATTTAGCCTGCCGTCTCAGTGATGTATTTGGTCCTCAGAAGGCAAATCTGGCAGCTGTAAACCCAATATACTGTAATGGAAAGGAAGGGCAGAATTGGCAAAACACGGGAAACCATATTAAAGCATCCTCGGCATTCTCTCCAAATGAGGATCTTGTCTTCTGAAGGAAGAAACCAAGAGGAAACTGATCCTTTACCAGAGTCAGCCTGCTCTGACTGCTGCTCAGTGAACAAGTCATTCACGTCATTCCAATTACAGCTCTCGGTGTCAGGCGGAGAGATGCAAAAAAACCCCAGAGGTATCCACAGTCACCCATGGACTGGCAGGGAACATGAAGGATACGGACTTGCTTATTGGAAGGGCCGACTGCACGAATCCATCTACTTGAGCGCTACACAATGCTTAGGAAAACGCCATGCTTATGCAGTGTATCCATACCGAGAATGTAACTTGAGGAATCACCACACAGAATTTGGAAGATAGATCTATATTGCTATATGAAAACAGTAATTTCTGGGGGTCATTCTCAAACATTTTATACCCACATGTAATAGAAAATACACTCTCAAGGTGTAAAAGATAATATAAAAACTACTTAAATGCAATGACCATGTGAAAACCCTGGCAGACAGGAACATGAATGTTGTTAAAGCTGAAATAAGTCTTCAAACTCTCCCTCACGAAATAAGGGCAGGAAAGACTCAGAGGAGAGTGGATAACTTGACAAGTTTCTGTCTGATGGATGCAAGCAAATACAGAAAATTCTACCCCACTGTGGTCATTTAAAAAAATCACAAAACACAGTAAACAGGGGAAAATATGATTGTATTCCTATAGTATATTATTTTGTTATTTCTAGCAGCAAATCTTCAGCACGCTAAACAGCTGCTTCTTGGAAACAGCAAGAAAAGGATGTCAGGTGATCAGTTTTGACTTCGTTCTCACAGAAAAACAGAAGCTGATTCAAAACACGATGACAGTATGACGCAGCTCAGTCATGACAGAAAAGGGGGACAACAAGGAAGACAACAGTCATTACAAGTAATAGCTAAAGCTTTTCCCAAGCCTTGGGAAGGTGGAAAGAAGTAAAAGAAAGGAAATTAAATGGAAGGGGGAAAGCCTGAGCATATAAAATAAGAATTTCCAATAACATTGTAAGCTGATGCAGGAAGGTATGGAATTCTTCCTCTCCCTGAGAAAGAACGCAAGTTAAATGGAGGAAGACAGCAAGTTAAATGACAATACATCCTTTCAAAAATAAAATCTAGCCTGAGCAAATTATTCAGGAAACCAAGAGAATTTTAAAAGCTATTAGGTAAAGGCAATAAATAAGGCATTTAAGTTTATCAGTCACAGGAAGGCTATGAAAGAATCAGATGCTCCACTAAAAGATCAGGCATCAATTATGGATACTGCAGATGAAATGCATTACTTCTCTGCATTGATCTTTACCACAGAATATGATGGGGAAACATCTCCTACAATCTTTATATTTCCAGTAGGAACCACTTATAGAGAAATTGAAGCACTTATATAAAAGAAACATCAGTAAAAGGTTCTAGAAGATGACTTTCTAAAGCTCACTGTGAATTTTAGGGTATTTGTCCAAAAACAACATACAATGCAATAAAAACCCAAAACCAGAACAAACGAATAATCACGAACTGGTATCAAACTCTACCTTTGACTCTCACAAACAAAGGTGGGCCAAGATATTCCAAATATTTCTCTCTCCAAAGACTTCCAGAAGACTTTTGTAGACTAGAAAAGACTCATAAAAATTAAACAAGTTCTGAATACAGAAGAGCTATTCTCTGTTTAAATGGAACCAAGTATTGAATTTATGTTTTGCAGTTGCCTGCATCGATATTTTTTGATTCTAATAGAGCAATTGGCAGAGAAATGGAAACTGAGGCGAGACAGACAGTACAGGGCAAGAAACAAGCATGACACAATGCCATCAACGGACTTCAACAGTAATTATACAAGATACTATGAATTTAGAATTCTTTTCTTAGGTAGAATTTTAAAAGACAATGCTGCCCTTCACGATGTATTTTTTGAAAACTAGCATTTTTGATTAAGTAATACTAAAAGGAAAATAAGAACGCTGTGAGCATCATTACGGTGAACACGATCTTTGGGGGCACAATTCTCTGTTCACTGAGACTCATGGCAGCTTTTCAACAAGGTTCAGGTGGGGCACAGAGTGATCAGGTGATGATGATGACAGCATTGAAAAGCTCATTCAATTCGAAGTGAAGAGGCAGCATGGACAAAAGAAGAGGTTCAACTGTCTAGGAAATCTTTCTGTTGGGGAAATTGAAGAGATCCACCGAAATGGCCCATGATACGTTGAATTCTTTCTCTAGCTCGTGTTACTTCTTTCTCTTCAGTAGCGCCACCCATCACAGAAGAATCCCTGGGAGAAATATTACAGGATCCGGCTAGAAAGCACAAGAGGAATTGATCCCAGACTGTATCACCTGATTGTGGGCAACTTCCTTCTTCGCTCTTCAATAATTCACCTACTTGCAGGAGTTTTATCATAATAAATTAGGTGTATGAGAAAGCTTGCTAAATCTTCACAATACATACAATTCCACTGGCTTTCCTGATCTTCTGAGCTTCTAAATCTGTTTTTCTCAATCCCTCTGAGCACAAGACCTCTGCTCCCACCTCTACTGCCCTGTTCTCTCCAGGTATTTCTGGAAAAGCTTCACTGAACAGCAACAATAGAATCAGCACAGAACACTGAAAACAGCATTCACAACTTCACTGCATCAGTAAAGCACAGGTAGCATAGCATATATCAAAAAAATGAAATGAGGAAAGAAAGCTTCTGTTAGGCTTATTGTGTACGTGTCTGACAAATAATACACCACTTGGGAATAACTGTAACATGGCCCTATTCAAAAGATTCTACAGAACCCACCAATAAAATTTATATATAGGTATTATTTGCTTTGAGAAGCAAATACAGCAGAATATGTTAGATTTCACGTCTATTGCAAGATTAAGCTCAGGTTTTTTTAAAAAATGCACAGTACCAAATACTCCTTTGCTCATATCTTGATTTCATGCAAAAACTCCAAATATACTGTGTAAATTTCTTTTTATTTTAGGTGTGTTTACGAAATCATCTAAAAAAAATCACACATTGTGTGATGCCTTTCACAGTGACTACATGCACACCAGTTACACAATCAGCCGCTTGTCTTTGGGGGAAGTTGGTCATTTGGTAGAGTTTCACATGGTTTACAGAGAAAGTACCTGGGACTTTGGAGAACGGTGGGTCTTTTCTTCTGAACCTGTTTAATAGAGTTTGAGACTTCCACCTTTTTTAATGTAAACCCTTATTAAGCAATGACCGTGGAACCTCTGGAAGTTCAATTTTGGTAGAACTGCTTGAACCTGAAGCTGCAAAACTGTACGACTTCGCTTTCTGAAGAACAGACGCTTTTCTTAAGTGGAGATTGCTGAAGGGAAATTCTGCCACCCATGCCTCTTACATGAGGGTCACCAAAAAATACTAGACGCAAGCAGGATCGTTTGGGATACCAGGAGTCCATCTACATTAGCCATTTGTTTCACACTGGTTGTTTAGATTATAAATGCTGTCTTAACTTATAAAACGGGTAAATATTACCTTACTTCAACAATTTATCTCACAAACTTAATTTTTTGGTTTTTACATACACTTTCCTTTTAAGACCTTAAGTTTACAGTGCAGCTTTCTTTGCAAATGACAAACGTCATTAACAAAGCTGCATTTGTGGATCCCCAAGAAAATTCCAAGGCAAGGCAATCACTTCAAACTGAGATCTCCACAAAAATCATTTAGTTTCTCCTAATGCTTATCTGACTACCAACTGAGCACCCTGCCACATGATCAAAACTGAAATATGTGGAAAGGAAGAGGGCATACCACTTGGAAAGATTTAACTTTTATGTCATTTTTAAAACAAAACCATCTGAAGCCACAAACTTTTTTAGAGCTTTGATGTCCATGTAATGAGATTATGGTACGAGTGTTACAAATCAAGACTGACAGAACCACTGAGACTCATGCAGAATACAAAAACCCCGTCAAAAACTTTCTGCACAGATACTAGCCCACCGTTCAGTAAAATGGGTATTCCAGTCAGGCACAACGGTGCCGGACTGAGAGAGTTTGAATGTGTCTGTATGAGGCCACGTGTAGAGCCTGACTTCAGTAGTAACAAATGAAGACTCACGGACTTCATCCACTACTATTAAAGTTAACACAAGTTTAGTACTACTTCAGCAGGGACAGGATCAGTCCCCAGACAGGCTGCTACCTGTAGTCAGCCTCACAACTGCCTGGGGAAAAGACATCCCACCTTAGACAGTGCACACCCCATCCTCCGCTCATAACTAGGATGCTGAGCCTGAGCTGGTTGTTAATAGTACAAATCCATTCACTTACTACTCCTCCTTGTTTTCAATCCTTTTCATTATCCTATTTGCAACCCAAATATTTCCACCTCTCCATTCCAAACAGCAGATTATGCCACTTAATGGCAATTAAATGTCCTAAAGGCATTAAAAAGGTTATTATCAAAACATATTTTCAAGCACCAGTATAAATCATTTCCTTTAGGCTTGAAATTGATAACAACCAAGCCTCCAATGTGAACGTCTGTGTTGGGCTCATATGTCTGGGTGTTAATACTATACTAATCTTCAGTAATAACTAATGATACTAAAACTTTCCCAAGCTACTAAGACAATCTGAATATATGAGAATTTTAAGATGATAAAAAGCTTATTAGCCACCTTTTGTAAGTTTCTGTTACAGACATTTTTAAACCTCAAACTTAACAGCAAGATAAATAAGCAAACAGGACAACACTTGGCAAGCTTTACACTTACCTATTCACACTACAAAGCTAAGCGTATCAGTTCAACTCATGAAAAACATCTTCAGTTAATTAATTAAAAAAAACCAACCCACATCTAAAACTTTGTTGATGTTAGAATCCTACTATTGGAGGGAGGTTGAAAACTGAAAGGGAAATCAATTGCATCCCCTCACCAAAGACACACATAAAAAGCATTTGCCAATTTTTCCCCAGTTGTATTAGTTGATCTACTAGAATACATCTCCTACAAACCTTGTGTCATTCTCCATCTGAGATCTGCTCCAATAATTATTGTTAAAACAGACTATTTTTTTTTCTTAGAGATCAGCATAATAAAAGTCAACTATGAGCAAATGCAGAACAACAGACTAGGCTAAGCAAGTCACTCCTTTGTAACTGTTTATTTTAAATGTTAGCTAGAGCCCACTTATATTCTCACTTATCTCATTGGGTTTGGATTTGGCTAAGGATCCCACCTACTCAGAGAGCATTTTGACTCTATCTATAGAAGACTACACCATACTGAAAGTCTTTCTTCCTTTTGATGTGAGATATGGCAACAATAACACTTCGGTTCTAAAATATATCAAGAGAGCAATATAAAACATAGTAGTTACAAAAATTCCCGGTGATGACTGACTATAAAGTTAAACTAAAAAGATTTAAATTGGGTTGTCATAATGGCAGGTTTTGGCCTAATGAGTGTCTCAAATTCAAACCTGATTCAACTCACTGCAGGATAAAAATAAAAAAATATGAACTAGACCGGCTTGTTAGGGTGTCCCACATACAGCTCTGCCTCCTGTCAGATACACCCCTGTTATTCAGGGACATAACTTGGCTATATTTGGAGATATGCTTTTAAATTGCCTAAGACAACAAAAGCTTCCATCCCTTCCTCCTTAATACTAAAGTCTGACACATTTCACTGTCAGAAAATTGTTCAAAACGATCACACACACAACCAATGGCACAATCCAGGGATCAGGTACTTCCTGATATTTAAAATAAAACCTGTTAAGTGTATTTCCTTATTATTTTTTGAACATTCATTCTAACACACCTCTCACTTCTCATTTGTACCTCTTCACCACATCTTTATTTCACAAATAAGAAAACCTGAGTTTAAGGAAAAATGACCACTCTTGGCCTCCTAACTTCCAGTAACGAACAACATATGGTCTGTTACTTTCATTGAGGTTTGAATAACTTCTGGGGATGAATTTCAGACTAATAAGCAAGATGAAATTGTGACAATGAAGTAATTCTGTAGCAGCTGTCTATTTTAAAGGCTCTACACGGTCAAAGTCACCCTTTTTCTGGTGGAAGTGGAAAGTCACAGCAATTTCATTCAGTTGCAACAACAAAGGGCAGAGCTCCAAAGATGACAGTGCAGCACGGGAGTTTATTCAAGCCTGAGCACTGCCTTCATACAAAGCACCACCATCTATGCACTGTGGGGTATGCTCGTTCGATATCTAGTGGGGAAAGTTATTTTGTTCTGTAATGTAGGAAATCATTGTACAAGGTACCTAACACAGACAAGAAATAATGTCAAATCTCTGATATTATGTTTGGGGGTTTGGGTTTGTTGGGTATTTTTACATGAACTTATTTTCCATAGCTACTAATGAAATTGCATATCGCATATATTTAATCTAATATCCTCCTATTTCCTTTATTTACGTGTTTTGATTATCCCAACCTTCATTTAAGCAGAGCTGAACTGAACTTAGAAGCTTTTAATTACCTCTTTGACCATGCAGAGTTGGACCAAAATCTGGTGATAATTAGAAGAGCTTCATTATGTTCTAAATTCTTTAACAAGCTTTAATTATTAGTTATCATGTAAAACATTCAGTCTAGTGCCTGTCTGTGGTCTATCCTGCTTCTTGCTGTGATTCTCACAGAACTGCAGAGCAGCCTACAGCTCTGTTGAATACTCAGTTACATATGACATGAGTTCCTCAGATTCTAATTCTATTTCATTACACAAAGTACAGTATGTTCATTTTTAAGTAGTATTTGTTAAGGAAAAACTCTAAGAGTCTATGCTACCATACAGACTGCATTAATAAACAGGATTACAAACATGACAAAAAATATTAAGAGTGTGTTAGAATGTTAAGGGATGGTTGAAAAATAATCTCTAATTAAATAATTCAAATGTAATGTATTTCACTAATGAGATATTATCTTACAGTATCTTCTTAAAAGCATTTAAAAAAATAAGCTCCCTAATAAACCCACACTGCCTTTAAACAGACAAAGCTCTTACAGTATGCAAATGAAACATCTCACAAGAATTATTGATCTTTGTATCACCTAGCATGCCTCATCCTCACTCTACCCACTGATAAATCTCATGGATCTCTTTACATTAAGGACTTTTAGCTTAGGCTTGTCCAATACACTTAGTTTTCTACAGGTATACCACTCACCAGCCAGGATCATTGTTAAAATCAGGGATAAATGTATTTAAATTATTATCAAAATTGAATAAATACCTGTTCACGTTTCCAAAATATGCACTATAAAGAAACTGGGAATGAAGAGACATTACTCAGTAGCTCCTCCAGCTGCAGATGTTCACATTTATAGGTGCACCTTACAGCAGTGGAGCTGTGGCTGGCTACAAATCCCCTACATCTGCCAAGGTAACAGAGAATAGCTTTTCAAATATATGTAAACACAAGGTGTCATCAAGCCTCATAGCGTACCCAATTACTGAAATCCAGTACATGCAAGTCATCTCTTCAATCTTCTATAAAGTAATGATGACAATACCAGACCCTTCTTCCTTCCCCTCTTAAGCATATCACACACTAACATTTCAGCTTCGTATATTCAGATTAAATCCAGTCATCTAAGAACTAAAACCCCTAAGAATTCCCTATTGCAGGCAGATATTTCTAAAACCAATTTAAAATATTAAGTTACTATTCTTGCTTTTCATTTAGGACTAAGTAAGCCTCTGTAATGAATGTGTTCCCGATATGAAAAGGTATTAGAAGGTATTTACAGGCTGAAGGTTTGTTTGTACTGGGGAAGGTGAACATTTGCCACTGTTTCTTTAATTTCTTTCCCTCTGTGCTTTTGCAGGGAACAAGGCAGGACAGTTAATGCTGACAGAGCCAAGGCAAAGGCTGTGTCTTCCCAGATCAGGCCCAACTACGCTGAAGAGCTTCTTGTGCAGAAGCGCAGGACAGGTACAGCTCACCCCATCATCTCCACTGCCCATCCGCTACTCTTCCTCTCTAAGGCAAGGTGACAGCAGTCACCAAGTGGCAAATGTTCACCTTCCCCAGTACAAACAAACCTTCAGCCTGTAAATCCTATGACTCTAAAAGCATCCAATAAAAAAAACTATAAAAAGTCGGGTTTATTACCATTGTGAGCATCAAGGTCATCATCTTCACAGCTCAGAAGGTAATTAGTTGAGGCAAAGATGCACCCTCCTAACAGAGCATCTTTGGTAGGAAGAGAGCCTACGTGCACTATGAAAACCTGCTGCAGAAGTACTTAGTCTAAGTTTAGTAGCACACTGCACCATTTCTAAGGTGCTTTGAGATAACCAGGGAACTTAGAAGCATGTATGTTATAAACTCAGCAACAGCGTTCAATGAGTATTTTCACCTGTTAGATACTAGAGTTGATAAACTGTTTTAGTTTTCAACCTGTTTTTTTCTGACTAACGTTTTTGATTGATGGCAACTAATTACAGTCAACTTTATTATACTCAGATACAGCCTTAAAAATAAGCAGCTGGCCCTGTGAAATGTATGGTATGCACTACTAACATGAGTTATAAAGTGAAGATTGAAATCTAAGAAAAAAAAAACCAAAAAACAAACTGCTTAAGGAAAAAAGTGTTGCTGTATGTATTTATGCATGGCATTTTGGCTTTTTAGTTATTAAAAAAAAAAAATGAGAGGATTGAACTTTAGTGCTATGACCCTTATGTAGCTGGGACAGATTTCAGGCTAAAGACTGAAGTGGTTTAGCTACTTATGAAATAATTATAAAAGTACCTCTACCCTTCTAAATCAGGAGCACTGACATTCATCAGAATAATCCCCTCATTTAAGTTCCTGAACCCACTGCCCACTGAACCCTGGCAGTGCGAAGTCTTCACATTTGACACCATTAAATGGCAGGAGACTCACCATACCATTTCAGTGCAGCTTATCTCTAGGTTTCAAACTAAAACCCTGCTTCTCTTTTCTAAATTCACTGGCAGATTGAACAAGAAAATGAATTTCCTCTCCACACAACACTACTCTTAAAAAAACACTAACAAAGCACACCCCTTTGGAAGGAAATTAATAGTTTGGTTTTAGCAAGTATTACACAATCAATCCCAAGCCAAAACTTTGACGATAACTTAGTATTATTCTACTGATAACCCTCTGATCACTTGCAATGTAATTCACTGCAGGGAAAGGAAACAAAGGTTGCCCACATCTTCTTTTAATATTCAACAGTATTACTCAGTCACTGAGGTGGTCAGCTACCTACAACCCTCAGCCACTCTGAGCACCCTATTGGAAATGCTTTTTTATTATGCATTAAACTGGGAGACATAAGTAAACATTAGCGTTGCACAACACAGCACGATTTTGCAGGTTAGCAACAGTTTTTGATACAAGATTTTTGTTTTTGTTAAAATCCTGACCACATTTAGAAGCAGCAGAGTAACTGCAGGCTAGATTGTACATTTTCTACCCTCCTTGCCAACCACGATAAAAAAAACCAGCCTTTGTCATTGCAGTAAAAACAGACCACCAAAGCCTTTCCAAGAGAATAGCCCCATCTTATCTCAAACGCTTGCTTTACAAGTTCTGACATCAGTGGGAATAATCAGATCTGGAAAAGAGGCTATTTGCTATTAATACTAATTTAATGGTTTGCTGTTACACAGTGCTATAGCCCCTCTATCTGGTAACAACCAGCAATCAAGGCTCAGTTCCTACTGAAGTCGAATCTTGAACTTTAACAGTAATGATGCTGAGAAATTAACAATGTGAAGATAACTTCAGAAGTCTGGTTTCAGAAAATAACTAGATCTTAAAATACAACTTGCCATCTCAAATGTTTTAGAGAATATTTTCTATCTATAAGTTTTAGGTAAAAGTTAGTGTTGGCCTATATCTAGCTGAGGAAGTAATACAAAGAAAAAACATACAAAACCAGAAGTATTATTTTCCAAACTAATAGTAATACTAAATTAAAAATCAGGTAATCATTTAAAAGTTATGTGCAAAAAAATTCATCACCCACATGACTTGTGATGCTCTGGAGCTAAGCAACTACGGTCCCCCAGAACACAAAGATTTTACTACAGAAGATATTTCAGGCAAAGAATGAACAGGATAATGGCACACTTTTCATGGTAGTGCGAAATACAGACAAAAAAGAAAATGCACTAATGGAAACTCAGTTCTAATATGCATATTTAAGTAATGCTGACAACTTTTAAAAAGCAGCACTTTAAAGCCGCTGTACATTTGTTTACACAGACATGTTTTGTAAGCATTCACACTGCAATCTAAGGCACAGTAACAGATTTAATCACACAGATGTTCAACGTAAATTGACCCTGATTCTGCAGATGCATAACTCTACGAAAAAGAAAAGGCATCATTCTCACACACTCTAAACTGGGCCCATATGTTTGCAAAATTGGGCCATATAGCAATCTCATTATAAAAACCAAAGACTCTAAACTACTTAATTCAGCATAACTCTACATGGAATACTATCAGGATATTCTTTCCTCAATTCTGTAAGAAGGACACTGAAATTTATAAATGCAGTTGCTATTTTAATTTTCCTGGTGGCTGCTTTATTAATTTTTCTCCTCTTGAATGCATTTTACCAAAGGGCCCCAGAAACTGGAGTGATAAAAAGTAAAAACCCAGTCAAAAAGCACTTGTCCACCGATGTGCATCTACGTTCTCTGTGTGTCACCCAGAAGCCATCTCAACGCTCACCCTCTGTCTTGTCCTGGTCAGACGTGTCCCCGGCTGGCACGCCCGGCTGCTCAGCCCTCACAGGGAGATACTCTCCTCCACTGAAGATGTACTTTACTCAGTGGAGTGGCTCAAGATTAGATATGAAGGGGAAGGTAAACGTGCAAAACTAGGTTTAAGAGCTGTCCGCATTGGAAATTTAGTTCTGAGCAATGAGAAAACACAGCCCCAGTTTTGATCCGGAGCACAGCCGCCTTATTAACTGACACTTCTAACCCTCACCGCATCGATCCAAGAACTAAGTCCCTTAGAGTAAGAAATAACCTCCATAACACAAAGTGTCTTGTTGTTTTTCCTAATTATGTTTCGCCTGTTCTTGTAATGCAAAAGAAACCTGTACCTACGTTTAATAGCAACAGTGACAACAAATCCATTCCGCACAGTGGAACTTGAAAGAGACTTTCAAATTAAAAAAGATGCACTTTAACTTGGCTTTCAGTCCAGTTGGCTCCAAGGAAACCTCCAGGTTTCTTTTCTGAACGACGCTGCAAGGACAAGCGCCACAACCGAAGTAGATGCCTTGATTAGCAAGGGCTGGTCCTGAAGTTACTGCAGGCTGGGAGGTCCTGATCCTCCTCAAAAACAGGCACTGCCAAAGTGCACAGTTAAGATGGCAAATGTTTTCAAACCACAAAGAACCTCAAAAAGAAACCACCAGGCTCAGAGACATCCAAAGATCTCTGGGGTTTATATATTTATTTGTAAGTCTGACGAGGTAGTCCTAAACCATTTTACTAGGCACCTTTCCTTGTGCAGTTTGTTTCCAAACAAGTCACAGGAGAAATCAGCAAAACCAAACACTAGTATGCTTTAAGTACTTCCTGAAAGCCACAAGAGCTACAGAACTTACAGATAAAGCCAAAGCCAAATCCATACCAATCCGTGTATTTACTGGGCTTTGCAGGAGGTTTCAAAGCAATGAGTCAGTGATAAATGTACTGCAACACCAGACACAATACTGTAGATAGAGACAGGACTTTTGCTTTAATTTTTAATTTCCATTTTCTGTGGGTTTAGACAAACCACTGGCATTACTTTAGCACAATAGTTTGCAATGAATCAATACTTTAATTTAATAATGGTATTCTGTTGTCAACATATAATATATCACATAATGTCCTTGTATAGATGCTAAAAAAAATATGCCAAATAAAATGCAAGGCTTTGCTTCTACCAGTGATCACAGGTTAAATTAATGTAATGAGAATCCTTACAGCCCCAAAAGAATATTCTTCAGGGTTCTTTCATCATACCAGTGCTGTGAAAGCTCTCCTAGGTCATGGGATTCCAACAAGCACTTCAATAAAAGGAACAGAGAGGAAATATACCTGAGTAGAATCAATGTGCATATCTGGGACTTATTTAAACCTTCCACTTCCTTATGAACTCAGTGATAACGGCGCTAGTTCCTAACTATAAAGTTCCTAGTTCCTATAGTTCCTAACTATAAAGGGAATTGTAAATGGAAAACAAAATTAAGTCCAGTGTCATCCAATATAATTGAAAAAGATGAAGCAAGTTATAGCTGTAATATCTGAAAAATAAAATAAAATTACAATAAATTCCACTTTAGTGGTGTGACTGCAATTCTGTATTTATTATTTTTATCTTGACAGTAGCCTTCCTCTTGACAAGTATTCAAGATGGGAAACACAAATCTAATTGTGTCTGTGGTACATTGACTCATGGTATGTGAATAGAAAGTCAGTGGGAATGAGGAAGAAGCAAATGCTTTTAGAACTCCCAGTTGTTCCCTTCAGAATTCTTTTTCCAATTCAACAGCTTTTGATGCATTACAAATTGATAAACAACTGGCATATTAATCCTAGTCAATGCTAGGGGCACGTGCTTTGCAGTCACATGTGCTTCCCTCGATTTCAATGACAGCTCATGATCATAACGCAAAGTGTTCACAGATACATGTCATTTGTTGGCAGAACGTTTTAGAGCTCTGGGAAGAGTAGGTCTGGTTTTACTACGGTTTGGCACCTCCCACAACACCCTCCAGTTGGTGAAAACCCCGCAGTTCCATCTAAGTGTCATCCTTAATGTGAAAAAGATATTTGAGTCAGTGCAAAATAAAACAAACAGCTTTTACCAAAATGTCAGTGTTGGTAACAGTTCAGCTGCCAGATCCTCGTTACTTCAACCCATGCCGTGCATAACAAATAGACAGAGATATGACTAGGACAAATGACTGGACCAGAAAATCTTTAGCAGGAAATCAAAGTATACTCAGGTTGCAGTCTGGAGTCATAAAAAGAGGTCGCAATTGGACTTCACAAGATATATTGATTAAGAGCTCCGTAACATCTCTTTCCTTGGTTACTATGCATTAGTTGAGCCCCACCTGCCTGACCTCAGTTCTCTGCATTAGCCTTTGGTCACATGAACACAAGAGAAACCACAGCGCTATTTCATAGCTGAATTCACACAGGAATTCTTATAAGTACAGTATCTTGATTTAAAGATAATAACATTACTGAAGAACCCAGAACACCATGAAAAATGCATATTGGAAAAAGCAGGGCTTGACTCCTTAGAAATGAAGCCAATGGCTTGATAAAAATAAAAGCTCACTGGTGCGTTCCAGTCAGTTGGCTGATTTTTCTGATCTACAGGCTGGACTACCCTCCTAAATCAATGATTGATTTTTATGTTGAGCATTGGATAAAGAGGCTCATGCTGAAAAGCCACAGTCCATCATCATCATGAGAAAAACATGCAGGCACAAGACACAGAGCGAGATTTGATGAGTAAGTGGCTTTTGCTTAGTCAGAACCTGAAGGATCTTCATCAAGAACTTTCAAAACAGCTAACAGATAGCTTGACTTTGAGTGAAACGCAACCAAGAATTATTGTCATTATGCACACCCACAAAAAAGCGAGAGATTTCACAACATCTCCTCAGATGAATACACACACAGAGAAAAGGCTTTACCAACATTTATTTCAGGTGGGCAATCAGCCGGCTTTCTGGAGAAATAACTCCCGATTTGCCTTCCATTTTCCTAAGTCACATTTTGAGCCCATTTTAACATCTTAAAACAATTAAATAAACTGCAACGTGAACCAGTATAAATAAAGACAGCTGCTGCTTCTCTTAAAAGCTGTGAAATGCTAAATAACCTATGAGTCCTGCCCACATGTGGGCCTTGCCAAGCCAGAGGATCACACAAGGGTGTGCACTATTTTGAAAGCTGGGACATCAGATTTGCCACGTCGGATTTGTATTCACATAACGGGATCCATGACTTTCATTTCAATAGCAGCTGGAGCAATGGGCACAGAAGGAACCTGCAGCTCAACCTGGGAAATAAGGATGAATTTGTTGTAAAAAAAAAAAGAACAAAAAACCTTTCTTCCAAGAGCTGTTAATGGCAGATGCGGACACTTGCTGTGGGGTCACACCATGGCAGCAGTTCGTGGCAGAAAGATTGCATTTCCTCTCCCTCTCCCCTCTGGTGAATACTGCAGCCTCGGAGAATTTTACATGTATCCTCAGAGATGCTTGTATGTATCAGGAAAGTACAGCTATAGGCTTAGAAAGAAGATTTCCACATGCCCTACAAATTCAAATCCTTTTTTATGTAATCTATTTAATCTGCCATTAATGATAATCTCTGCTATCAATGTGCCCAAACAGGGTCAATTTCTGCTGGATTTGCACTTCTTGCATTTCATCCTATAACCAAGCTGTATTTAATGAGGGGAAACACCCTGCTGTAAGAGGTATTAGCAGTCTCCCTAAAGCAAATAATAGTTACGAGACTCTGCAACTGCCAGGAACATTTCAAGATTGTGGGTTTTCTTCTTCCTTTGTGTGTCTTGTGTGGAGGAGAGTCCTGCCAGCTGAACATTATTTATTAATCAGGATATTATTGCCTTCTATACCTTGTAAAGAGACAGCACAGAGCGGCGGAAATTGCTGTGGATTTCTCTTGCGTACCCAAAAAAGACAAAAAGGGGAGAAAGGAAGAGATTGCAAGGGAGCGTTTTGACCCCGACAGACCCCACCTGGCAAGCCCAGGCAGCATTTCACACACACACAGGTCACAGCAGTTCGAAACACCATGTCACATATCTGGTTCGCACAAGGCTTGAAACCAAAGACATAGGTTGAAAATCCCTTTGCTGTTTCGTTTTTCAGAAGTGCCCTGTACAGCTCCCTGCATCTAAGCGAAATGGGTAGGGTTCAGCTCCACGAGCGATTTTCCTTCTGGTAACATCCGACTTCCTTAGGTTGCACCTACAGAGCCAGCAGGCTCAGACACACCTGTAAGGGACGGGTCTCTCTCCGACACTGGGAAAGCAAGGGACTGCCTTGCCTGCTCTTCTGTTTTAGTGATAGTTTTATTCGAAATCATTCCTCACCATTCGCCACCTGCACACCCACCCATACACGTCCAATTTGCTGCTGTTCTCCCGATTTTGTCAATTCACAAGATCAGTTGGCTCTGCATATACTCTCTACCCCGGGGCTCATCAGCAAATAGATTTAATGGACGAAATAAAGTTCAAAAGACTTGCTAACAAAATCCTCTAGCAGAATAGCCAACATTAGCATGCAAAAGGGGAGCCCTGGGCTGTAAAAGCAATTCAGGTGGTAGCATTCAATTGAATTGACGTTCCCAGCAGAAGCAGCTAAGAGTTAATGGAGGACACACGGCTCCTCATTTCCTATGCTGCATCCAAGAAAACGCAGATGACTATAACCCAGTATAATTGAGCATTTCACTAAATAGCACCGCACAGAAGTTCTCTTTGGCACGGATTGCATTTGTCCTAGATAACCTTTATGAGAAGCCTGAATGTTGATGCACCCAACCGAATGAATTTTCAGATTTAGCCCGAATGCTTAGGCTTGTGCCTGGAAGGGTGGGAAGAACCAGCCACCGAGCATCAACCGGGGAACTAGCCCCCTCCTCCGCTTAAAAAAAATAGTCAGTTACAGCAAGACGGTGCTGCGGCTCCACACAGGAGCCGGGAAAGCGTTCGGCTGCGCCTGCACGTTTGCGGGGTGCCCGGTGCTCCTTCCTGGTGGGGCTGGCGGCACGAGCCCGGCACTGGGACGGAGGGAGCATCCTTCCGGAGACCGCTATTTCAAGGGAGACGACTGTGGAAAGGCAAACTCTCTCTCTGGCAGAGAGGCGCGGGCACAACCCACCCCGCACCTCCAGAGGAGCGCTCTCCTCACTGCCCCTCCCGGGAGCCGCCGCTGCCTGGGGGTCATCCACTGTCCCTCTCGCTCAGACACCTCCCAGCATCTCCTAAACACCTCCCGCGGACCAGCCTAGAAAGGGAAAGGAGGGCTCTGCATCCCTCCTAAAAATCACAGCGAAATCTAGTCACCTCAAATGGCTGCTCCTGCCTCCCCGTCCATCACACAAGCGGGGAACTTACCGGGGGGGGAGA
>VXBO01005786.1:306545-346717 GCA_013400135.1 Rhinoptilus africanus
ATCAAAATCCACACACACAAAATTAAGATGAAACCCTGGAGGGGGGGCGGCAATGACCCAGTCGGCAAAAAAAATACGGATCCGGCAATTAAATAGGCAGGCAGAAGGCAGCTCCTGCCAAGCTTGCAGCTCCTGTTCAATTGTGTATTCCTAGCGCAGCGCGGGGGGGGCAGGCTAGCGCGCAGAAAGTAAGGCGCCTCCCACCACAGCCTAATGGTGGTTTCTAAATGCGCACAGGATAAATAAATGATCCAGGCAAACCCCTCGGGAGGGTGTGTGCTACGGCAAGCCGAGCCGAGGAAAGGAAGGAAAGGCGAGAAAAAGAAAAAAGAAGGGGAGGGGGAGAGCCTGAACCCAGCCGGTGGTAGCAACCCCATAGGCTGTTGCTCGGTGCCAAAAAAGACGCGTGGAGGGAGAGGCGAGGGGGTGCGAGTGCAGGAGGGAGGTGGAGACGCCTCCAGAGAGGATTCCCAGCGAAGGACCAGGGCGCAGGACGAGATGTCCGCCGGCGCAGGTGCTCTCCGGCAACTAACAATAACCAACATTTTGTTGTGGTGGTTTCTAAGAGGGATGCCCTAAAGGAAAAACCCCACGGGCCACCCGCAGCAAGAGGGCAGTCCTTTGCAGCAGCCGGGGGGCACCTGATGGCACCGGTGCATGTTGAGGTTGCAGTTCCCAGGACGTCTCAGAGTCGATATTGAAACTACTCCAGCTTTTTGATGTACTCTAGAGTTGAATTCCAAGTTCAATGTGGTCAACAGCACGTGCCTTCCGCTCGCTTACTGGCCAAAACATTGAAACAGCGAGGGCGGTCACTGAAGGGTGAGCAGTAGGGTACCAACGGGGGAGGTTACCGCCATTTCCAAATTTTTAGAAAATCATCTATAAAATTATCTATGTAGAGCTGCATTTAACCCTTTCTTCTGAACTGTTACCTCATTGGTGTCATTTCCTGGAAGTGACACATAAGTATAATTGCCTTAGTCATGTATTTAAAAGTATATTAATATTTATACAGAATAATTGAGCAGAAAAGTTGGAAACAAAGTATGAAATACATTTGTTCTGCAAACACACAGAGAAATATAGAAAATAAAACATTGCAACTGAAACGTATCTGCTTGAATTTTTCTTCAGAATGAATGTTAATAGCATTTATAATATCAAAATTGCATCAACTGGGCATGTAGATTATTGTCACTTCAAGCAATCTAACTGGAGTTTGGCAGCTTCTCCAAAACAGGTCTATGCTAACAGCTATCAGGAAAATCTGTGGAAGTGGCTTATCAGTTAAGTATACTTTTTAAATACTTTCTCATAAAAAAAATCCCTTGGTATCACAAAACATGAATATATGGGTTTCTAACCCTTCAATTAAGAGACAAAGGAATTAGGAGGAACCATTTAGAACCAACCACATGAGCATTGCCCAGTACACAGATGGATGCCCAGTAATGCAAGAAGATGAGCAAGACAAGGCACTCTTGGGAATCCAGGGAGGCTTTGTCACTGATTGTATAGATTCCAGGATTTCTTATGGAAAGCTACAACCACGTGGTGTGAGTCGTGAGCGCTTGTCCTGCACAGTTCTCACCTTCCTTGCAAACTATGAATACCTCTGCCCTGTCCTGGGCTTTGCGTTGCCTGTACAAATGTCCTTTAGCTCATGCCTCTTCCAAAGCCATATTGCTGTTCAGTAAGCTTGACATGAATCATTCTTTGTATTCATTCCCAAACAATTTGTACATGCTTCTTGGGAGAACAGAACACAACAAAAATGTTTTATAACCCTCACAAGACAGAGAGCTTTTACTTTTCTCATGACTATGTCCTGAAGTCTTCCACTGTTTCATCTGTCTCAGCTGCACTTCTTCCCCCCAGTAAGATTTTCAAGCTGTCAGCTCCTACAATTTGTAATGGTCCTAATGGAAGGCATCAGGATGTGATACCATTAAGATGACTCAAGTGTAACCATTTCATTGTTTAATATTGAAAGACTTCCTGTATTACGAGTAAAGATTTTCAGGCTTCTTTTCTTACAATTTCCCACTCTTACCATTGAGGGTTGACAATCTATTCTTGAACTTGATCGTGGAATGCTTTCAATATGCCTTACTTAAGTGAATTACTTAAAAAACAGGTACTCCCCTGATAAGTTAATGAAGGTCTTACCATTGACTCTTTGAAGAAAGTTCTTTGGTCTAAAAATATGAAATGGTTTGGATCTTGATACAGGAAGCTCAAAGCAGCTTTCCCTTAGCCCCACAGTAAATGCAAATGTATTTCAAATAGCTTATCCTTCACTTTAAAAAAAAAACGCCATGCACCTAGACAGACACCCGAGTACAAGCAATGTATGGAAACCTCTTCCTGTAATAATTTAGTCATGAGTTAAAATGTTATGATGCGTGCAAAACCATAGCCTCTGAATGCTTCTCAATTATTTCTCTGCCCTCAAAAATTAATATTCAAATCACAATCAGTTTCTCAAATCAGCCCACTCCTGCTAAACTGAATCTGTTCAGTGCATTAATTCTAATTTACGTAGGTATTTGGTAAATTTCACTTGCATTTCTTCCTACTCATTCTGTATCATAGCACAACTCTTTACTTTTTCTGGAAATATGTTTATCATGATCAGAAAACAACATATAATTTATTTTTCTTGACTTGTTTTTCTTCATAATATGCAAAGAAATCCTTAGTATCTCCTTGAGGACATCTGTGACTGGGATGGAATAAAATTATCTATCTATAGATAGCGGAGTAGAGTCAGCAGTGGTATTTTCTTAAGGATTGGCGTGACACACACATAACAGCTATACTGTTTATGCATATATTGCTTTGTTTGTCACAGGGGGGGTTACGTTTTGGCTGTGCAGTAGCTATGCCACAACTAATGGTTCTGTTCCAAGGGTGCTGTTCCTGACTGGCTTCACACATGCCTCCACACAGCAGAACCACACACAGCCACATAGTCTTCAGATGGTGAAATGTATAAAATGAGTTAAAGGAGTTAGATTTGCTTTAATTCTTATCGTGGAATCAGTCCTAGAAATCTCCGTATACCTGTCCTCAGAATAACCAACAAAAGAAAGAGAAATTCAAAATTGGGAAATAAGACCCTTTTGGAGCCATGTCATTTCAGCAGCAAAACAGCATGCATCTGGGATGCCGATACTCCAATACCACATATACACACAGTTAGAAGCCTTTCTTTCCTCCCCAACTTTACAAAATATCCAAAGACATTCATTGTTAATTCACGTAAATACTGTCTGAAGCTGTGAGCAACAAAACCTCTGCAGTTACTTTGCTTTACAGTGCAATCAGCCGCTGATAGCATAAAGTCTCTCAAAATTGTGAGTTCCTCCAGCACCCACCTCACTTGTTCTCTCAGTTCGGCAATTGGATGTAGCAAACAAACCAGAACTTCACAAAAAAGGATGGGGGAATTGGGGCTGGTTAAATCAATAGGTGTTACGCTGCGGGGGTATTTTTCCAAACCAGGGCATTTGAATATTGTTTACTTCATTCTTCCTCTTAGATTTCATCCCCCAGCTTAGCTACAACATCCGTGTCCCTAACGGTTGGTTCCCAGGCAGGGAAAACCTTGCTTTTTGTCTGAGGTCAGCATGTAACTCTGTTCCTTCTTCCATGTGAAATATATAAATAGCATACCATTGATCCCGTTAACCAGTGCTCACAACTAAAGTACTCTGTCCCACTCTGATTGCTAAAATAGCCATTAGGCAAGACAAACAGACTAAGCTTTATTCAGCTAACATGTTGTCAAGACACTTGGGCTATATACCTGTGTGTAATGTAGAACCCAGAGTATTCCTCCTTGCATTTTTACACAGGATGTTATGAATGCTCCTGGTACCCCGGAGGACCAGCGCAAGTCGCAACAAGGGAGAAATCCACCGCCGAGTTCAAAAACGCGGCAGCAATTTGAGGCGTTAGCAAGCTGCCAGTTAGCATTATGTCAGTCTCGGACAGGTGTGAGATGGATGACAGTTAATTTTGGAATAAGGATAAGAGTCTACCCTCTCTCACTGCAATATAAACTCTGAATAACAATCCCATGGCTAGATTAATTGGATAAAATACACCTATCCTTTCACACAGTGCAAGTATGCTGATTCGTCCTCAACAGTCAGCATGTCCTCAGTTTTTCACATCATGCGCAGCCTATTTGCAAATGCCAGGGCTGCCACTAAATATTTAGAATTACACTTGAATGTATGCTAATGAATATATACAATTCAAATATTTATCTTGGCGTGGTTCGTAATGATTAATTGAAATACGTCATGACATTAGCAAAAAATCCCACACCCCAAATCCTTCAAAACATGCTTCAATCAGGAAATATTAGTAATCTGAGTACTTTCCTTGGAGGAATTCATTACTAAATAACTGAAATCCTAAAGGCCTGACTCAATTTTTATCAAATTCTCAATATTCTTCACTTTTAGCTGACTGTAAATTCTAAGGATTTCAGTGGGAGAAATTCTGTTTGGCAAGAGTAAAATCAAAGTAATTTTTAAATTCTGATTTTAGTGGTATTGTATCAGTCCCTTAAGAACACACTTAATAATGATTTCAGACTGAGAAATATAGTGACTAGTCTTAACAATGCCCTTGTGATACACTGAAGTCACTGCAACATAGCAGAAATGCACATATTCTTCTTCAAGCTTTTGTAACCCCTGAGATTTTCATCAGGAACATAAATTTAGGGTGCCAGAGGAAGAAATATTTGAAAGCAAATACAGAAAATGCCATCAAAAGGGTTCCAAAGCACGATGAAGTCAGCAGAAATCTTTCAGTATATTGCACTCAATCTTGGACTAAGCCCTAAACCAAAATTCAAATCTTTCCAACATTTAGGACAAAATGATGACAACAGCAATTGAGAAAGCCTGTGAAGCAATCAGTCATCAACAGACAAGCAAGTTTAAATTATTTACTATTATGACTCACTTCCAATTTTTTTTCTGAAAATCTACACTTTTTCCATCCCAATTAGTACACCCAATTCCAATTAATCAGGCAGGAAGGGAATATATACTATGTTTCAGACTTTGACATCTTTCCTTTTTCATTTCAAATTGTTTGCTGCTCCATGTAACTTCTGCCCAGCAGAGAGAACACTGCTAATAGGTGTTGCTTGGGGAATGATCTGGCTGTGGATATTGTCACGTAATGTGAGACTAGATACATTTTGGAAATGCTCGCACTTTTACCAGTCTATCACAAGGAATAATGAATACAGATTTAAATACCTTTAGTTCTGCTGTCCATCGTAGAAGCTTTGGTCTTTGCCGAGAGGTGGAAAAGAAACTATTGTTTCCCCATACCCTACTAAAGGGGCAAAGAGGGTAAGTTATAAACTCTTAAAATGTACCTGAGAGAAAGGCAGGTGCTTGCCTGAGTCCTCCTCTCCACCACAGCTCCAGGGGTGGGCAGGGTTGTGTGCCAGCAGCCTCCAGGTGATGGATACTCCAGCAGTAGTTCTGCAGAGGCACAACCCTGGTAACTCCTCCACTCACAGGTCTGAAGTGTCCAACGTATCCTTTCTGAGGTTCCCCTGGAAAATAACCCAAGAGATTGTCAAATTTAAGAAGAGCATGAGGCACCCAACCACTGAATTACTTTCATCTATTTCAGTTTTAGAGATGAATGACTTTAAAATGGCAAATCTGCAACCGTAACAATACAGGACAACCTCTTGGATTATTTACTAATACTGATTTTTATTTTCAGTCTTGAGTAGTTTTGATGGTAAATAAAATCACCTTCTGTCACAGTCTTTGTATAAATAGTACATTCATCATAGCTGTTACATTAAAAAGTGGGATTTTATATTTAAATAAATTATTTCAATTATTTTGTAAAGTTATTACAGTGATCAAAGACAAAGCAAGGCTATAGAAGCACCAGAAATCTACATTAGAGGGAGGAAGAAAACAGTAATGGAAAAAGTAGAATTTAAAATAAATTTAACACTCTCGTGAAGTCCAGAGTTGATAGGAGCAGAGATAGACTAAAACTTCCCCATCAATCCCAGCAATTAAATAACATAGAAAAGGACTGGCTTCTCTGCCAAGAACGACCAAATAAATGACCAATCAGGCCAAATATTGCTGCTGATTTTAACACATAGAAAAACAGTGACAAGAGAGACTGCTATGAGCAGCTCACTTTATTTTTGTGTGGATCCTAGAGAAATCAACTTGGAATTATTATTTTCTTCATAGTACTGCATTCATTGAGAAATTTGTATCAGAATGTTTTATTGTAATACAGACTAGGTGCCAAGAATGAGTAAGCAAGTTCAGCTATGGATTTGCTTTTAAGTCTTGGGTAAGTCCTTTTATCACAATTTCCTTATAGTCAGAACAATGTTTCCTTACTACTTTGTTGCTGTGAGTTCCTTCGTTTCATTTTGGTAAAGCTCTGTAATGGCGCTTTTCATGGCTCTATTATCAGTGCTTTGTTTGGGTGGTTGTTGAGGGGAGTTGGTCATATTCAGCCTGTGTGAATTCAACCTGAAACACTGCTTCTTGTGTTTGAAATGTCAAAATTGACATTCAAATCTCTATGAACAAGTTTGGAAATGCATGGTTTTAACCTTGAATGTTCAAAGGTAGCAATGCTGAACAACACTGACCCAGACTTTCCCTGCTGTAATAGGGCAGCTCTCCTATAGCCGCCAGGAGCTGGTCACAAATTTTCCAGGACAGAATCCGACCCACAGAGGCCAGGTTTCCATACCCTAATGCATCTGTTAAGCAGCATTTATTCCTGATATGACCTAATTGATATAAAATGTAAGGCAATTGCCTGGGAGAATTATACCAAAAGTAATGAGTGCTATTAATGTGATTTTGAATGTCAGACTCCTACTACTTCGGAGGTTCAGCGGCTTAGCCCGTACCTCTTCAAAAGCTGCCCCGAATGTCCAGAACAGCAACAGGTAGAACAGGCCAAGGGGGGCAGCCTCCTTACCCTTCCACACAACACAAAAGGAATTCATTCGATCAAACTTCACGGAAATAGTTTTGCAGCATCCATCCTTAGAATTATACTTGAATGACCCTTTGAAGTAGAAAAAGCCCACAGGATCTCATCATTTTCATAGCTTAATCAGGAAGAAAAGCTGGATCTTTCATCTTTAAAGCTTTGAGACATCCATGAAATCATTCAAATTTTCCAAGCACTTCACCTCTTGGTGGATGATTTTCAACTATGTAGAAGAAAACACCTTTTTTTTTTTTTCTTCAACACAGGAGTCAGAATAAACTCTTTCTTAGCACTCATATGTAACTATGAGGAACTTTTCTATACCTAGCCTAAAACAGCATAAAGAGTTATGAAAAATAAAGCAGGTGAGGACCCTATTTTTATCACTGTTGTGTATTTCAATTAAACTGCATAGGGAGGGACAATAAGAAGTAAAACAATGCCTAGAGTGAGATAGCTCCTGAATTAATATTTCAAAAGAGAACAAGAGATGGAATGTTAATTGATAAATACCTGCCTGGTATTTTTATGTACAGAATCAATTGTATTAAAACCTGTGATTAAAAAAAAAAAGCGAAAATATGGAAGAATGCAGTCTGAAAATTTTAGGATTTTGAAAGCAATAGAACTACTAACAATTAGCCCAACTTTCAACCTCAGAGTTTTAAAAATAGTAGGCTTTATTTTTTTTAAAAAAAGTAGGATTCACCCTTAAACTAACTAAGTACCAATGTACAAGTCTATGTTTCCACTTACTAACACTGTAGGCGTTAACATTTATTTGTCCAATGAAAAACTAGAGATAAATTAGTTAATCTAAAATCCCAGCTGGTAATTCTGAATCATAATACTGTATTTCTTTGTGTGTACTATGAACACATTGAGGCAGAGTCATCATCATGGTAGTTATTCTCTACAGTTCAATAATCAGGGATGTGATATTTAATAACCAATATTATACCGATAACAATATACCTTCCATACTCTGATGTTTTAATAATAGTAAGCATGATAGACAAAGAGATATAAGGTTTATTGAAAGAGTTTGTTTTCTTTCATGTTGTGGGTTTTTTTTGTTTAGTGGGGTTTTTTTACCACACCAGATGAACTAGTTGACTAAAGAAAACAAGCTTTCAGTCACACGAGGCTTTCTTATTTTAAACTCTTTCTTTCCTTACAAAATTACATTTTAAATGTCATTAACAGATCTAAAGGGAGAGCGGCAAAGCTTTTATAAATATATATGTATACATGTATATAAATGCAGACAGGTATGTGTGTGTGTGCGTAAATGTAGGTATGTGTTTGAGGAGGAAGATGTTAAAGATGTGGAGTAAACAAAGGAATATGTACCCCGTGGAACAAATTTGTCAAACAAATCCCTATTACTTTGTCCCATTTGGTACCGAAGCAGCCACCAATCAGCTGCTAAACAAAGTCACACAGCTTAGTTTTGCACACAAATACACATGTGCAAATGCACAAAATAGAATCACTTAATTGACTCATATTTTAAGGTCAAATTACACATCCATGACCCACCAGGCTATTCTGGCAGTCAGAAATTGAAGCAAGTCTCTCACCATCAGCTGGGATCCCTGAGCACAGAGAAATTCCTAAACAAGACAGCTATAAAATGGGGTTTTCAGGAAGAAAATAATGTAAGCTCCCAATCACAAAGCAAGATCTGAATTTCTGTATCTCTTTTCAGTGCAAAATGAAGATTTTAATTTAAAACAGCTGTCAGCAAAGGCTAAGTGGCTAGACTTCACACACCACTCAGCTATGCATTTGTTCTAGAGCCATCCACATTTCCCTTCATCTCTTTTGGGAAACTGAACCTATTTTAAGGGGAAGCCTCTCCAGTCAATCTGTCTATAATCAGGGAATCAAGCTCAGCAGAATGGTAAATCTGTACTCAGAACACTGGGGCCAGAAATGAAGGTTTCAAAATTTGTTGCTTTAGCTCCCTGATCATCTAAAACTGTCATCAGGGAATCATGGGTGTCCCCAAGGTGTCCACATAAGCTTCTACTGCTATTTCTTCACTTCCTGCATTTCTACACTAGAATGTAGTACAAAGTAATGACATCCACAACGCAGCAAAACATTGTTCAAACCCGAGTGCTTTAGATCTTCCTTTTCAGTATTTATTTGAACATCTTATATAAAGCACCAGTGTCAAAAGTGCTGCAGATCATCTGCTTCCATTAAAATCACCAGTCAATTGCATGAATTCTGTACAAACCTAACTTTGACAAATTTATGTGCCTGAAAGTAAAGGTTAACTGAATTTCTATCTTTTCAAAAGTCAAGATGTTTTGTTATCCTTGAGCTTTTGTACCCTACGTACTGCATTCTTGTATATACTTTGAGGCAAAACCAGCCCTGTGCTCAGGAGGCAGAGGCATGCTTTAGGTGAGACACCCTGATTTAGTTTTCGGCGTGAAGAGGAGGCAAGCACAATGCATGGTATAAATTTGCCTTATATAACTGTGTTCATGCCATGAATGAAGAAGAACCTGTGCTGTAGATGCTGCTGCCCTCCCTCTGAAGGCAGGGAAAGATCAGCTTATAGATTTCATTACTTCTGTGCTCTTGAGGATATGCCCTACATTCAGCTGTTCTAAAGTTGAGTCCTCAAATTCAGTCTCTATTTCTCAGCCCTGCTTTGCAACAGGCCAAGCTGTACTGGCACCTGCAAGAAACTTATCTCTAGCAGCTTGTGACAAACACCTTTTTAAATGAAAACTGGGCCTACAGCATAAATATGCTGTATATAAATTCAAAAATATACATAGGCATATATACAAAGAACAGAAATCTGTAACGTTTGGTGTCAGAAAACCTATTGCATCTCACAAACATTGGGATATCCTAGTTGTTGTAAATCTATCCTTCAGAGCCACTATCTCCATTCATTGGTTTTGTGCTAACTGTCCTTAAATACTGAGCTGCCTTTCTATTCTAAAATGAGGACGCTTTTAATGATTAAGCATCCTTTTGATAAAGCAGCGATATAATTTTAATTACTTCCCCAGTAATGGTCTCACCATTAATTCTTAGGAGGTAGTGCACAGAAGGGTGTCTTGCCTCTGGTCCTTGCTTCATCTCCTACTTGTTCATCCTAAAAGCTTCTTTTGATTGAGTTAGAAAAAAATCAAGCAGGCAAATGTGTCCATATAGCTAATAACATACACACAGTCTGACTTCCTCCACAGCACATTGCTTACATACACAAGTGAGATAAAAATTACTGCTAAGATGAAAAGCACTTTTCATCTTAAGACCCCATTTCCTATCGCATAAAACTTTCTAAAAATATGTTCCTTTTGAGATACATATTTGCAATTTCAACGCTAGCAATGCCAGCCAAAGTGGGAACTTTGAAGGAAATGTTAAGCTCAATCAGCTCAATCATTAAAGTTATGCAAATGGAAAAACACATTCCTTCTTTTTAAACACTGCTACATTTTAGTTGCAATCATAAGATACAAGAAGTGAGGATGGCATATAAATGTCAGAAACTTCACAGCATCATAGGGTGAAATCCAGTCCCAGCTGTGGTCAATAGCAGAGCGTCTCTGTATTTCAACAGGAACATGATTCTACTTACAGTCTTCACAGAGCGGCTGAGAACTGGCTCAAGTTTAAAAGTGAAACTCTTGAGATTACATGCCTGTAGGAGCAGACAGCAAATTTTCACTGTGTGCTACTAGCTCGGGAAGTTCTGAAGCAAAACGCACTAAAACAAAAAGGTGGTGGTACGACAGGCATGTACTGCACACCATCTGACGTCATTGTTATTACATTTTGTCAGTACTCGCTGTCTTGGGGAAAGGAAGCAACACGAAAGTCACGCTTCTTGTCATGAGACCATGGTGGTGCAGCAGTGTCCTCCAAGAGGAAGGGTTTTCCTCTGAGGCTGGTGCTGCGTGCTGTTCAGCAGTTATCATTATCTCTCCTTTTCAAATAGATGAAGAATAAATTGTATAAACAGTGAGGAAACCTACTTCCTCCTACCTCGTTCAGGATACATGCTGGAAGATATCCCCCCAAAAGCCAGCAGAAATGCTCCCTGCCTAACACGAGTACTTCTTTGAGTGGTGGCATGGAGCTTTCCTTCCCCACAACATTCCGTGCCCTTACTTACTGAATCAAAGAGATTTTTAATTAGTAATTATTTTCTTCATTAAGAGCCATAAGGTAAGGAGAATCGCCATTTAATTAAATGTATTCCTGTTGTCCTGTCATCTTTCTTAATACAATAATATTTTTGGTTTGGCAGTGACCTTTGAAAATGAGCTGTTGGACAGGTGCTTGCCTTTGCCACCGGGTCTTCTTTATTTTTAAAAACTGGTACAAACAAACAAAAAACCCCAAACCAAAACAAAAATAACCCTTTTGAACTAATTCTAAACAGAAAAATTCTGAATAACATATTTTTGAAGTCTTTGTCCAAAAATATCACCTATGGCAGTGCAGTAATTTAGTGTCAGATGTTTCATACTGTCTATTGAATTAAATAATTTCTTCTTATTAATAATTTATTAATATAGAATAATCTATATTCTTATTATCAAACTTCTATGAAGTTTGCAATTTAGTCAAGCAAATGAGAAATTTGGCATAAGTCAGACTTATGGCAAATGCTGACATTCCTACACAAGCCGAATTACTTGTGAGCTCCTGAGTGGCCATGGTCACTCTTTTAAAAAAATAACAGGAGACTTAGATTGCTTAGTTTTAAATGTGTTGTAAAGTCCTCATCTCTTGGAAAATCTTGAGAAACGTTAAGATTTATCTACGGCCAAGGGAGCTGGAAATCAAAAACAACCAGAAAGACAGGGGGAAAAAAAAACTCAAACCAGATTCAAATTCAGAGCAGGAGGATGTACAATCTCTTCTTTCTTCTGAAGCTATGAAGGTCAATTTTTATATTTAAATAATGTATAATATACTGGGGTATAAAGACTTTGCATTTTTATTCTAATTTGTTGTTCTTTCAAGCTGAGAATCACCAGCAAAGAAAATTACTGTAATTGCAATGCTTTGCATACAAATAGTGATTACAGCTTAGTTGTGTGTTAGGACACGACACCATACAACTTATTAGATCAAATTGAGTGACGCCTACACCATACCAATTTTTCACTGTAGATAAATCAAGTAAAGCTCTCTCATAAAACCTAAATATTTATGACCAAAAAATTATGGTTGTCAAATCTTCTAGGCACCAGTTACATGATCCTTGATTCAGAACTATGAAATAATCATAGGAAAAAGCAGTCACAATGTAGAATGACATTAGAAACCAACAGCGGCAAAATCAATTTTAATTAGTTCCCAAAGAATGAATATCTAGAGACCAAAAACCTTTCTTCAGTATATTAATATAGCTTATTTTTTACTTGGTTAGTTTTATGGAATTCATCAAAGGGATGCTGAGTGACTGAGAAACTGAATAGGTGCACGTGAAAGCACTGAAACAGTGAATTGGGTACAGAGGTATTTCTACATTCCAGAACTTTTCTTCTTTTTTTTTGTTTTTTTTTTTCCCCCCCAATGTATTCTCTTACAGAGTTATATACAAATACTTGGAGGATGGAACAACTCTCTAAGCTTTTCCATTCAGAATGAAGTATCTGAACATACTATTTGTTGCCAAATTAAAATTGTCCATAGGAAAAAAAAAAAAGTCCACTTCATGCACTAGAAATTGTAAATTTTAAACTTTTAATTAGAGTCTACTTGTAATTTTAGATACTATTTTACTATGTGGTATATAGCAGAAATTAGCTGAGTTCTTACCCATCACTTGAATCCAAGTGCCGTTTTTCTAGAGCTAAGTTAATAGTGTATGTTTTTTCCTGAGGAACAGACACAAATCTAGCTAGTGACAGAGACTTTAAGTGATGCATTTTTATTTTGTTTCCTTTGAAGTTTAAATTTCTGGCTTTTAACAGAAAAATGATATTCTGTTGTTATATGCCAGTGATGACAGGATAATGGATTAGGACAAGTAATCTCTTCCACCGCTTTTGCATGTCTTGTATCCTGTAAAGCAGTTTCTTTAGTCTTCAATATTTTCTAATTTGTAGACTATGGGTATTATATACAGTGCTTTGTTCATATACCTTTACCTTCCTTTATTAATAATTCCTGCCAGCAATAAAAGATTCCAGTGGGTTAACACTTGAATAGTTTTAAGTGAGATGCAACTGAAAAGCACTTGAAACACTTTCTAATAGTCATACCTTTCTCGACAAGTTCTATTTCACTACACAGATGCTGCTTGGATGCTGATATGGTCCACTCATACCACATGTCCAGCTCAAGGCAAGCCAGCAAAATTAATGTTCTGGTATGTGTACAAGTGGTGGACAATTCAGGTTTCCCATAGCACTTCAGGTTGCATGGTGTGTTTTAAGGAAAGGTGGAAGTAAGTGTTTGGAACTACTACCTTTTGCATGGGTAATGGATTTAAAAAAAAATACTGTAACATTCGCTCACCATCTGGCATATAAAATGGTATTCCTTTCCTACAAAAATGTTGGTGTTGGAACTGCAATATCTGGTCAACCAGTAGCATCCTTCAACAGACACTGAGTTCAATCAGTATTTCTGCAGTGTTTGTACGACATACTAACCCTAAAAGCAGTACTACTGATAAATACATCACGGGTGCTCGAAGCAACGCTACTAAAACAAAAGACAAAACTGTAGTGTGTTGAGGACAGGAATAACTTTTATGATGAATAATTTTTAAAATATTACTTCAGTGGTTTATGAAAGCAGTTCAACTGACTTTTTCTTAAAAGAAAAAGTAAATGTGTAGATGAATCAGGATTCCAATGGTCCTCTGTACAGCTGACATGGGAATCCTCCTCATCCAAGCTCACACGTGCGTTATTAATATGCCCGCAGAAGCTCAACTACAACTACAGCAGACCGAGCCCCCCACGTTAGCAGAGGGGGGTTTTAGCTATTCACAGAGGACTAGCAAGCAGTAGAAAACAAAAATTAAAGGAAGAAAACTTAGTGATAGAATACTCTGAAAGACAGTAGCTGTTATTACAGAGAGGGAATATCGTTGAATTGATCTCTTGGCTTCCACAGTAGACTGATACCTTAAATAAAAAGGCATAGATAGGATAAGAAGTAGATGACAGATTTCATTTGAGTTTCCTATTATTCTGCAGTTTGCTTTTGGCATTGTGTTGCTAAATTTATGATTATTAAAACTTTTCTTTTTCCTTATACTGAAAAGCCTCTGATAATGGTAATAAATGAGACACATGTTTCTTTGTAAAAAACACAGCCAAGTAATAGGGCTGCAGAAACTCTTTTGTCTACAACCCGACATGAGTTTGGAAAATCTAGATGAGGTGCTTTTCCCACTAACCCACAAAAGTCAAGCTGGTAACTGGTAGCATCTAGTGCCCGGACACGGAAGAGTCTGTCCTAGTGGATATTATTTAAGGAGCTGTGGTGGGCCTCACGTTAGAAAAACCCTGTCACAGACATACACAGTGTTACTGCAATGCTTCCAGGGCTGGCCAGTGACTAGAATATAACATGGAAACAGTTTTCTTGATTTCATTGTAATTGGTCCCAGGCTTAAAATTAAACTCAAGCTTATGTACTTAATTTACCTAATTGCCTCACTGTATGAAGTCTCTGTATTTAAATTGTTAGCATATTATCCTGACAGGTTGTAAAATATAGTTTATATCAACACATAAATGTAAAAGTATTGATGCACATTCTGCCACCATGGGACATTGCATTATTTAAGCATGCATTATACAGCCACAAACACATAGAGCCATATCAGCCTGAACAGCTCAATCCAAGTTGTCTAGATTTTAGACAACACTACCCATTTATTCTTAAACCACTTTGTGCTAGCATTGTTTTAACACTCTAAGCGGACATGTTCGCCAGAGCAATCCTAAAAGTAATCTATAACTGCACATCACACATGCCTTCTCTATAGCAAAAAACCTTATCTTTCTACTTGAAACCTTTTGTCCCCTCAGACAAGTAGAATTTTGCCTTGTAATTGTAATCACAGTGCCCAAGTTAAATGCTGTTTTAATAATCTAGTAAACACTGCTATCCTATACATCTAGACAGAGCTTTAGATGCTCCCACAGAAGCAGAGGTAAGGCCTCTCTGCTCAGAGGAAACAGCTCCTGAACCCTCTGCCCAATACCACAGCTCTAACCCAACAAGGGCAAATAATGAGCCGGGGGCAGAGCGATACTGCAGCCTGTTTGGCTTATTAACGGTCCCTCCAGTTGCCAGAGATTTAACCAGGCGCAGATGCAGACCAAAATACAGAGGGGACGTGCAATGTGTGGGTTCAGGAGTATGTCATTATGCGTGGCTTCATCCCACGTTGGGCTCAGCATCAACTAATGGATTTGCCCTGTTTGACTCTTCAGTGAGGAGTGCATTTTCCAGGGGTGATGCCAAGTACAGTTCTGCTGTTCTTGTATGAATTGTGTCACAACGCTATGAAATGCAAAGATAACTTTTCTTGCAGGTTGTGCAGTGTGCCTATCAATCAGATCTGTAGTGTTACTTCTTGTACACTGCCAACACATTTTTTATACAGTGCCAAATACCTACCTGGCAGGTTGCATCTAACACTGAAGGCATTTGTTTGGCAGAGAGACTCAGATTCTTCAGAAGGCATTTACTGCTTTCCTTTTCCCCTTTCCCTTTCCACTTTTTTTGGTTTTTTGTTTAGTTGGTTTTTTTAAGTGTCTGACCTGCTACAAAACAGATTTAATTGCTTTCTAGGACACTCAGTGGATTCAGCGCAACCAAGAATCCTTCATAAGATTTGTTTAACCATTTTTCCATAGATGGTACAAATGAAAAATTGTCTGTTGCTATTTGATCGATGAACTTTCACCTGATCATTGTGTGTGTGTCTGCAATTGCATGTCTCTAAGATCCTCCTCTCAGAATTAACCTTTTTTCATCCTCAGTGCCACTTCTACTTCAGGCCTTCAACAGAAAGTCTAAGATTCAAGAATTGACCATCTAATCTCAGACAAGGAATGAACAAAAAGGATAAACTGGAAAAATCATTATTTATCCTGAAGAGAATGAAAGTTTCATCTACTTTGAATTAAAACTGGAAAGTAAATTTGGTCCAAAAAGAGGAATTTTATCCTAGTTCCAACACAGTATAATTTCGTTCTTTGGCAAGGCCTTTTACTTCCAGAACCGGTATCAGTTTCCTTGCAGTTTCCTTTTACCTTGAGATTCTCTGTCTCCGGGCAACTTCATTCCCATGGCTAAGGCCAACCCAAGGCTTGGTGCCCATTACAAAGCTTAACCCACTGGCAGAAATGGTGCAGAGTTCAGTTTACAGCCCAGTTCTCTGCTCGCTTCCATGTTTCTATGGGAAAGCTCCTGCCGCCTCCGAGGCCTGGCTGTGGAACGGAAAGAGCACGTGCCTTCCCTGCTCCCATTCCGTTTTGTTAGTACAGGCCACCAGGGCCTCAAGGTGAAACTGTGCTGCAAACAAACTTTCCCCGCACAATTGGTTGTCTATCTTGGCTAGACCTTCAGGCTTTTCTATAAAATGACTAATTATTGAGAGTTTGTTTATTAGAACACAAAGTATTTACTAGAACACCTTGTGTAAGAAGAGAGACTGTTCTCCAGTCACCATATGAACCAGGGTAACATTATTACAGTTAACGAAATATATAACTGCATTTGATAAGATTCTTAGACCCTTTCCCCCCCCAATTTTATTGAAAACTAAGACTCATTAAGTGTTTTTTTCTTTTTCTTCTTTTTCCTTTACACTTGCTATGCTGCTTTTCAGGATTATAATAGGCCTTGGCTAGGAGTTTGGGAACCTCTTAAATACTCTTTTGCTTTGTCATAGAAAGGACAGCAATAGCCTAAATCCATCTAATTACCTTTTTCAGAAGAATGAGGTATAAGACAGTGAACATAATTTCAATATCATTTCAGCAGGGCAGGATCCATCCTTAAATGTTCTTCTAGTCAGTAACTTCTGCTTTGATGACATGATTATTGTTTAAATGTAGAAGAAAGCAAGAGAGTTTTTATACAGTGTGGGTGTTTTCACCTGCTGTATGTAAAAAAAAAAAAAGCCCACAGCTTGAAGCACATCAGAGTTGCAGCGGTAATTAGGTATTGGCATATCATGTAAGAAAAAGAAAAAGAGCTTGAAAAACGATACAGCTTAATAAAATTTTAGTATCCTAGAGCTACACAAAAAGTTCTCAAAGGGAAATGCAAATTGTGAACGGGGAATGGTTATGGTTCTTAGAAGGGATGATCCATAAAAAATACAGGGAATAAGGGCAAATTATCCCATTTAAGTCTGTGTAAGGAATAGAATCACACATCTGTATGCAAGCCTTCGAGTAGCCGGATAGCTTTTTACAAATACCAATTTCCATATCACACGTGGCACCTTCCTGTAGAAGTTATTATAACTGTTAATCTCACCTAATATATCCATGCAGTGACAGCAGCTACTAGGAAATTTGCACCCAACAGAAGTGAGAATCCTTAAACAATATTGTTTTCTGAATCCATTTAAGACCCCAAAACATCCTGGACCAAATTTTTCATCGGAATAAGTCCTTCACAGTTCTAAAATTTTTACAAGCAGTCTTTCGTATGTTTTGTAGCCAGTGCTTCCAAAATATAATGTAACTGTGTTACTCATCATGACAAGAATCAGTAAAACATTTCAAATAGATAAAATGCACTTAAAATCTTAGGAGACTGTGGTAACCGCAGACATTTATATATTTGTTTTCTGAAATGAACTGACAATTCAACTGAAGGAATAAATCAGGGTAAACCAAATTAGAATCCACGTATTCAAACAGAAAGATCAAGCAGAGATTTAGAACAGTTCGTACTAGCTGAGACTTGGTCTCGTGTCTATTAGGGTCAACAGCGAACGCTCACAGGGTCAGCTGGAGCTGAGCAGAACTGAGATCAGACACGCCAGCAGGCAGCAGGTTTTTGCTTGCTCCTATTCTTAGAGTCAGCTACCTCACCTGCAGCCACGTAGGTATTTTTGGAGTCTGGAATTTCCAGCCTTATAGTTTCTGTGTTTACATACAGCCTCCCAGACAGGCTTACCCTACAATGCTAATTGGGCCTGGTAGAAAATGTTAAGATTTGAGCATTTGTGTCAAACTGGAAGGCAACCAAATTTTTGAAAGCTTCCTTAAAATGGAATTGCTTTTCTCTACCCATATTCAAATGCTGGATGAAACGTTAAAGGGAACTCTCGAATTGGCCCTCCTGAGCTGAATTTGTTATTCATTAGTTTTTTACTCCTCATTTGTTTGTCTTTTTCCCTTGATCCACAAAAATTATTTCCAGATTAGGACATTATATAAGATTATATCATATACGGACAAAATTGTTCTCTGCTTCACTCTCCTTGGTATTTCTCAGTACAAAGATATGGGGAGTCAGCGAAACAGGAGTTTGCATTCTGGAGCTGAATTACATTACAACAACACAGATGGAACTTTAGCTGTAAAGTCATATTTTTAGCCAAAGCACAGTTGAAGTGGTGTCATCCAATGTAGCTAGAGACGCCTGCAGTAATACACATTTATCACTTTTAGTGAATGGTTGATACAGAGTACCCTGTGTACTCTTTGAGAAGTACAATCATGTAAAATATATTTTTTTCCTTTCACAGGAAAGGAGTATTCTATTCCCATATGTGGCCTCATACTGGTGCCTCATTTGGCTAGCATTCAAACCTTTCCTCCAGTTTTCCCTTTGTGAGTACCTGTGTGCAAAACCTGGTATTTTCATGGGCACTTGTGTAATTGCTCCAGGGTGAAACATTTGCCATTTCTGTCCAAGCAAGCAGATATTCATTGTAAGAATTGTGAAATTCCACCTCCAGAGCACAGGTGTGAATTTCCATACATTTGCAATTGTCAGAGGGAATTTTAAATATTTTCATGGTAAAATGATTGTTTCCAACAGCAAAATCCCCTCATTTCATGAAAGATTTGAGGTGGAATCAGAACCATTTACCTTTATCACAAAGTATTCCTGTGATGTTTCTCTGGTATGGAGAGGCTTTATTATTTTTGGCATATTGCATATCTGAGCTTAAAAATGAGAAAAAATATTTTATTAAAATAGGAATTTGAAAGCACTTGAAGGATTCAGAATTTAAAAAGCTAAGAAAGGCAGAGCTTTGGGTACAGTTCTCTACATGTTCACAGTTCCCAGTTCCTGGCCTTTGGTATCCCACACAGACACATCAGTCAGGTCCTGGGCAAAACTGTCTGGAAGGACAATTTGATCAAGGAATACCTTGAAAACATACATAAAGGCAGCAGTAGTTTCTTGTCACTAGCTTTAAAAAATTAAAAACCCATTGGAAGCAACTCTTCACCAAGTCCTTCCCCATTAAAGAACAGTTCTGTGAGGAGTAAAGAAGGAGTAAAAGGTCTGTTAAATGTTGGAGGCTTTGTAGCCTCTTCTGGAAAAATGCTGGATTTTGTATTGCTTTATATTTCTGGTAAACAGGATCCAGATCTTGCGAACAAACTAGGGAGAAGCACATCTAGTAAAAAAGACTTAAAGAGAGAATCATCCAAGGAGGGAGCATGGGAAGGAACAGGCTGCTTCTTGGAAAGCCTGTCAGTACTAGTAAGCCCTGCTTTTCCAAAGAAAAGATGCCATGGAACAGCTGAAGGACTGCTGCTTCTAACTTTAATGACAATAAGCAGCCATCACAAGCTAGTAGTGTTTTCTGAGGCATTTAATGTTTAAGGAGGTGAAAACATTTATTTCTTTTCTCTGTAAAGTTTCATACTTCATAGTAAGAAGTCTTCAATAGTATTTTATAAACTGATAAAAGCAAAGAAAGTCAGAAATGACTTTTTGAAGGGTGGTTTTTTTTGCCTTCCTTCCCAATGGGAAATAAGAAAAGGGTAGCTAGCAGCCGCGCAAGGCTGGAGAGTAGGTTGTCAGGGTGCAAAATGTTGGATAACCCAGTAGTTAAGTTGGCTCTGTTATGTATCCATGACTACACCTTGAGTCCTGCCCAGAAAACGTTTAATTCATCTCAGAAAAGCAAAAAAAGTTAGTTATCTAATAAATGGCAGAGCCCCACCTACTGTTGTTTTACTGTATACATTTCTAGAAGCACATACACACTTAATGCAAATATAATTCATTAGTGTATGGATAGGTATTTCTTTTATAGGAGCCTTAATTATGGATTATAATCCCACAATGTGTATGTTTTGCATACACACACAACTGCTTAACTTGCAGCTAAAATCCAGAAATATCGGTGGATTTCTTTCCATCACTCTGTCATTCAGACTTTCCTGGTTAATATGAGCATACACATATACAAAAAGCTCCCCAGGGAAAGATGAAAGGTTTTCAAAAAGCCCTGAAAATCTTTTGGTCAGCAGTTGACAGAACAAATACTCATTTTGCCAGCAACACTGGGGTTTACAGTCACAGAGGTTCCATCACCCATTCCCGTCCTTACCAGATTATCTGACACGCGATGTTTTCCACCCAGACTCTCTCTGCTTATGTGTAAAGGAGAATACAGTATTCCAGCAATGTGAACATCCCTTGAAATGGCAGAAATTTTGCAGTCCAAATAGAAAAGCTTAAATACAACATGCATGGAAGATAGGATACACATTATTCTCATGTGAAGTAAGTTGAAGCACAGTACTTGGGAAGTTAGGTGAAGGCACCATCCAGACAATAAAATGTCTTGTCCTAGCTGACCCCTATCCAATACATCCCCTGCTCGTAGAGAATGCAATGCAGAAGTTAACTCCCAGTACACACAAGGCTTTTAATAATGCCTATTTCACCTTCTCCTTGTCATTTGCTTTGCTTTTACTTTAGTTTCAATTGAACTGGAATTCCCATTGCAAAGGGAATTCTTGAAGGAAATATTTTGAAATCCCACGTCCAAAGTGGGAGGCATATTTTGAAAACACCAAAACACATTCTTGTAACCTGTTGCAATAATAAAGCAGTATCCCATTTTGCAGGTAACATCTCGTCTTTCAAGTTTTACCAGTTACTACAAGTTCACAGTTTGGTGCGATTATAAAATAGCAGCAGAATTGTGTCAAAACTACAAGGAAAAAAGACCTCGTGCAAGCGAAGTGAATTGAAATAGCTAATAAAATGTGACAGCTGGAGAAAAGGACCAATTCATGTACTGCGTTGAGAATGGTAACAAGTTTCAAAACCCTGTTGTTAGCTGGCAGCAATTGTTCTGTTCTGTCAGTTTAATAGGTGATAAGCCAAAAAGGTGGAAGGAAACCTTCCACATTATAAGTACATTTATTTCCACTATTTCATGGTAGTGTTTTCATAATGCTTTTTAACAAAGTTCTCCACAATATGGTTGCTTGTGTCTTAATAAAGCTAAATAGAAATTAATCTATAAACTCCTATTTGAGTATTAATTTCTTCAAATGAAATAGAGATATCTGTTTAGCCTGACCTTCTCCCCCTTTTTTGGTCAATTGTAATACTTGCTGACAACAGCTGATACGGTTTTACGTGCCCCTCAAAAGATACTAGAACATTTGAGACTAGGCAAGTAAAGGACATGCTCATAAATAGTGACTCTTTGTTGTTTAAGTCATGCAAAATATTTGATGATTGGATGCAGAAAAGACTAATATACTTTTAATTTTGCAAAACTTTGAGAAAGAGCTTTAGCGGAAAATTGTGACATTTTTTAAACAATATATTTAAACACTTCATATGTGATGGTAGTCTCAAAACCTGAACACAGATTATAGCACTGATAACTCACGAAAGAAGGAGAAGCCTTATTCTTGGTACTACAAAGCACCCCACACCAACCTCAAAATATATATGTTTTCACAAATTCACAAAAAAAAATCTGGTTTATTTTAACTTTAAATGATTTTGGTTTGTTTTCTGTTTGGCCACTGAATGGAAAAAGGAATTTTTGAACTTTCTAGTTTTCAGTATTGAAAGGTTGAATAGGTTCATATGATTCCCTTCAAATAAAGAAAAGACTTTTTAGAAGTCTGTGCAAGAAACAAAACTTGTCCTTTCTAGTATCCCTGAGGGAAACAAATCCAGAATGCAGCACAGGGAAGAAGCACTAGACATTGAAAAATTAGCAAACTTGATTCATCACTATATGCCTGAAAAAGGAAATTCAAAGTGGGTGGCTAGAACATTCTTCTGAACTTTTTCCTCTCCTCCTGCTCAGCTCACCACCATTAAAATCTGAGGTGTAGCTCTGCTCCCACCTGTCTTCAGAAGTCACCCGCTGTGCTTGCCCACATAGAGGCATGAGTGGATTAACCAAGATGTGCAGTATTATATGCAACGGAATAGCTCAGACAAGAACAGGCTCCTGCAATCTTGAGACAACTTCTCAGAACTTAAAAGCATATACAGGCATTGCGTGTACTGTGACAATATTTGAGTTTAAACTATATATATGAGAACTTTATTATACCCATTAAAAGCTTGGGGTTTATTTATAGTATGATGTTTAGTATTTTTATAATATATGTTACTTCCCAATCAAAATCAATAGAGGATTAGGAACAAAGTTTTGAGAAACATATTTAAGGAGAGACAAGTTGCTCCCTGAATATTTGGAGCACATCCTTGAACCACATGACATTATGCACAGACTAAAAGTTCAACTTTTCTAAATTCTTCTGCAGAAGTATATTTTTTTTAGGATGAGCCACATAATGCCTTTGATGTTTGCATGATACTAGGACAAGAGTGCATTAAACACTCCATTTTTCCCCTCAGGGACATCACTACAAGGACTACAGAGCTACGGCAGCAAAAACCACTGTAAGTTCCGAAATCCAATGGCAAAAGAGACAGGAACCTAAAATGGTGCAAAACACTTCTGGCAAGTTAATATCAATATATTTTATTGTTTTCCATAACACCGGGAAGCCAGACTGTATAGTCTGTGGACTTTCTTTATCACTGTCTCAAAGAGTTTATAACACACAGTTCCTATTATGAAATTACCAAAATAACTTACTTGGGGCGGGGCATAAAAAAGGGTAAGTATGATATTTAAGGCAATAATATGTTAAATACTTGAAAGTGTCACTAGACTGCTGAATAATTCAGTATTGAAAACCTTCTCTGATTTCTAGGTCTGTTTTTAGAAGATAACCCCTCCTCTGAGCATACAGGCTGTGGTTTTGTTGACTAAGGTCTATAGATGTGACAATCTCAGCCAGGTTCTCACTCCATCTTGTTTTCTGAAAGAACAGGTCTTTCTGAGAGTGAAACTATCTGGGAGATACTTTGTTTGGAGTCAGGATGAACAGGAGAGAGGCATGTCATAGCCCGTTTCTGACAATGAAATGAAGAAAGGTGAGTGTCTGCTACAAGTTTTCCATAATGCTCACTATTTTGTCCTTAGAAATACACCCAGATCGAATACACTCCAAACAGGTATCGAAGTCTTGTGAAGCATAACTATTTTTTAAACTTCTGTATTGCTAAGTATAAAAACCACAGAATCCTCATTACAAGTTAAGGACCTTGAGTGAATATCAATTTTCACGTCACATGGGAGTGTGAAAATGGAATTTTCTCTAAAACAGATCAAATGACTGGGATTAAATTTGAAGGGCCAGGCATTTGGAATAACTCCATTGACTTTTCAGAGTTAGGCAGTGTTACGCCACTTGAGAGTCTGGCTTAAGGTATATATTAATCTTACAAAAAATATTTCAAACATTCTAGTAGTATCTTCTAATGGCAGCTTTAACAATGTGTTGCAGGCCTAGCGGTGTGTTAATATTACGTGTATTTTTTTCTCATGTAACAGATTCAAAGGAGAAAAAAATTTAGAAATATCTGAAATATAGTAACTGCAAACTCATATTCCAACCCTGCTACTCCCTTATGGATATCAAGAAGAAGGATAATACTCACATGAACTTCAATTTAAGTCACAGAAAAGTAGTTTTGCCTATCATACATTCCGATCAGTCAAATTCATTATCACAGCAAGATGTAAAGTGGAATTGGAAACTTCAGATAAAAGGCATAGAGGTTCAAGGCATGTATGTTTACAGTTTATTCAGAATGAAAATTTTTTTTGAAAGGTAAATATAGCATATCTGTACCAAGTGGCTCCACCTATTTCGCTTATGTATAAAATTTTCTGAACGAAAAGGATTTTGCTGCCAGCTTCAAGTAGAATTGAGTCCTAAGAGAAAGGCAACTTTTAATGGCAAGCTCAATGCAATTTAATGGTGTGTGAATTTTAAATAAAGCAAAGAGAGAATATCAGCACAGCTTAATGCTACAGACCGTGGGAACAGATTTATGGTTGTACTGTTGTCTACATCTTTATTTTCCAGGTATACCAGCTGCATCAGTGCAAGAGCTTTCACATTGACTTCACAAGCCTACGTTTTCCAAATCTAATTACGAAGGTTGCAAACTCCCAGGGAAAGCCCTTTGAACTCCTAGCGTGCTCTGTTCTCCTTTATCTTCTCGTGTGTTAATACTTTAATCACGACCTAGCAAGATTATATAATAGCAAGCAGTGAAACAACACCCTCTTTTTCCATCTATACAGTCTCTTGTAAAGATACCCACGTCCTTTTTACTTCGCTAGATGGACCAGTATCGCTACAGAGGCATACAGGTCAGCATAGTTGCAAAACCTCCTTGAGAAGCTACATAAATGCTGGGGTGCCAGCCTGTGGTGAGCTGCTGGAGCAGCTGGGTTAACCAGTTAAAACCCGTCTGCAGCGACTGCAGAGTAGACGTTTCCCTGTGTCATTACAGGTGGGGTGGAAGTATGACGAACATACAAACAGTAAATGCAATGGGGGAACTTTATAAATAACCTAAAGATGCTGTTATTCATGGGTCATTACAAAGAGCCAGAAGAAGTTAGGTTTCCAAATTCCAATAAAAACTAAAAGAAGCTGGGCAGCTTCTTCAAAATCCTATTTCTGAATTTTATACAGAATGATTAAGTAGGTTAAAGATGTGAGAACAACCTAAATCTTGAGGATAACTGGAGATATTTCTACCAAGTCTCACCTTCATCAGCAGAAAAAAAACCCCTGGGGATGGCTTTATATTGACTGTTGTTACCACTTTATTAGAATATCTTTCCCCTTCCCCCCCCAAATACTTTAGACATAATTACAGATACTAATGTTCACTGCCACGTCACTGAGCCCTCCTGGCCTTTGTCTGTGCATAGTTCAGTTTGAGCCCTAACTTCCCATCTAACTCTGAGTGATGGATTTTCCTTTATTTAATGTCATCTGGGTTCACCTCTTATTTAATTGCATTTACAGAAAATACGAGCCCAATGAGAACCACCACCTGTTCTCAATGAATATCCTTCTTTTTTCTTTTATCTCATGTACCAAATAGTCCAATTATATTGGATCCACATGAACCCTCTAATTGTTCTTGAATCTATTTATCTACATGTGTCGTCAACGAAAACATCAAGTACGTTTCTGAAAAGTCTTTATCAGTCAAGTCATCTCTCTCCACTGGCATACATTTGACCATTATACACATGAAAAATAAATGGCTGACCCAAGTGAATAGGCTATGGCTGAAATAAAAATAAACTTCCTTGACGCATTCAGCTACCGTGTATTTTCAGCCAGAACTCCTAAGCATTTGCAAATTTTTAAGTATCTGAAAACACAGATTTTTAAATTAGATTTTAATGAATCAACCCTTTTTTTTTTATAGCAAGAGGTATGTTAACCTTGACATTCTACTCTATGATTTAACAAATTATACATGGTCTACCAAAGTTTAGTTTCACTTCCTCTGTGGAACTATAGTATTGTAATTAGGTGAACTCCTACAACATAACTGAATATACCATGTGGATTGACCTTTTATATATATAAAATGTTCATATTGCTAAATTTGATATTAAAATGTTATTATAGGTTCAGCACAATTAATAAATTAACACAGTCCTCAACTTAGCAGTCAGTATTCTTTGGAAGCATTAAAATGGTTCCATCTTCTTTTTCTGCTATGAAATCGTTTGCAACTTCCCAGCTGTAACATCGCCTTTCTTCTCTTTGTTCTTAGCTATTTAGTATTTTACATTCTCCTTGATGTCAGATGGGACTACTAATATAGTATGAACTCATTCCTGACTTTAGCCCAATTCTGTGTTTAGAAAGTGCAGTATAAAAGGGGGAAAAAAGGGAATAATGTAAGGATTTAGATTTTCTTATTCTATGTTGAAAAACTAGTTTGGTATTCTACTATTTCTGCTGAAAACACAGAAATTATCTTTAGTTATTTTCCTCAACACATTTTAACACAGTGACTTCTCAACAATCACTGGAAAACAAATCTTTGCAAGAACACTACAATATTTTAAAAAACCCAAAAACAAATAAAAGCAAGAAATATAAAACCTTTCCAACAATCAATAAAGCTCTAATCATGAAATGAAAAGCTTTCAATACATCTCAGAAAATAATTCTGTGCACAAACACAAATATCATGCTTCTGCACGAAGATATTTCCACTTAGCTTCCATTTCTGAAATATGAATATAGCACTAATTTTATCTTTCAAGACAGAAATACAAATATTTTGTACAAAAAAAAGTGTATGGACATTGCAAGTGTCAATAAATATTCTGAAACACTGATTTAGAAATACTCGTATTTAGTATAAGTTCTTCATTGATAAAGGACATTTATTTTGTATTTAGAAAACTTCAAAGTCATTTCAACAGAAACATGCAGGCTGTATGAACATTTATCTTTGTGATGTTGGAGCTCTGTAAGGAATAGAAGGTATATGGAGAAGTCCAAGGTGTCAACCTTGATGGGTAAAAGTACTACTACTTCTTCCTTTCTTCTCTTTTCCTGCAAAAAGGCATAGCCCTATCTGTGGTAGTGAGTATATACTCACTGAACTTTATTAAAAGTATTAGCTTTTCCCATTTCATCATTGACTTACTAATGTTTCTTTAGTTTTAACAAACAAGTGAAATAATAGTGAAGAAAACCAAAGCATTTCCAATAGAAACAGGGTGAAATCTGTGCTGTAATTATGCATAACTTTATATAACTTAGTCCTACCGGGACAGACCTTGAAATAGAAAAAATAGTCCTATTCTATTCAAGTAAATGGGAATTTTAAGAGTTAAGATTGAATCGCATTGATTTTAATTGTTTAACAACATAATATGGAGTAATTCATGAAGAATGAGTCCATAACATGCCTCTATGAAATCAAAAATACCTCTAAAGTCTGTTGTGGGGCATGAAAATAATTTGAATTTTGTTTATTTGTTTCTATGTTTTAACCCACAAGAGATGCTAAAGTATTTCCTCCTATGAGTAGGAACAGAAACGAGGTATTTTACAATTCTTGATTATTTCTGCCTGTAGAAGGTTGCTCAGTAGAGCTTATTTGCTTGTTCCTTAACAGCAATTTCAGAAAGGGGATTTAATGACCCAAAGAGAAGCCAAGACCAAAGTAACTTCAGACTATTTTCTTCAATTTCTATTTCCTCACTTGGTAATTTTAATCCAGGCTCTCTAACAGTGTAACTTCAGCAGTGTGATATCAGAGAAGAAATCAATTCAGATTTCACAGAAAGTATTTTCATAGTAAGGGAAGAAATAGGAGGGAAAAAACCCTCCCTCTTTTGGTCATGAACGTAACTATTTAGAAGACAGAAGATACATACACTATAAGTATGAAGGACTTAATTATGGTTCGTAGTTGTTCTCTCCATTGCCAGGAAAGAGAGGAAAAAAAATCAAAAGGAAGGGCATATGAGGCTGGTTAAAAAACTATATAAGCTTTACCAAAAAAACTGGTCCACTGACACTAGCCAAAATGCCTACAGGTCATGTAATTTGCATTTACTTTTGTATAATTTAAAAACAAAACAACAACAACAACAAAACCCAATAAATACAACGAGTGCGCAGTTACCTGCTTCTTGTCATATTTGAGCCTTGCTGGCTGTTTAATTGCCGACCAGGAATAGCAATGCGTTCTTTCCTAACCTGCGGGCACATGGATGTCACTGGTCATGGTGTGGCATTTTGGGACACGGGGCAGCCTGACTGAAAGGGGGATGGTTTGTTGTGGTTTCCCTGCACCTTCCAGAAGCTGCTGGCAGCAGCATCAGGAAGGTTGCAGCGTGCGATGCAGAAGACGGGGAATATACAGAGGTTTACAAACAGTTTAACCCCTTTCTCAGTCAAAATACTACAAACTCATCCCTGCACAATATTATTAAGGCATGAAGTGAATTTAGAACGAGAAAATTTATCCCTGCCTCTATTCTCTTATCCTGCTAGGAAAGTAACTGGAGCATCTGTACTAACCAGCTCAGCATTCAAAATGCTACTTGTGGAAAACAATTCATTAACTTCAGAGAAGTCCTAGAGAAGCACCTATTCTAAGAGATATCCCGATTAAGCCATGGATAGCGGGAGATGGATTTGCTCCAGAAAAGTAGGAACAAGTTTCAGCAACAAGAGGCAGCAAAAAGATGGGAAAAGTGTGTATGGAGGGAGGAGGAGCATGGGGATAGGGAGAAGGGCTCATTTCCTTTGCCTCGCAGGAGAGCAAAATGGGAATTTAATCATTGGAATAGAAAGACTTCTAAAAAAAAGTACCCCTCTAGCAGGAAAAAGCCATGTTGTTTCACCAATGTCAAGTTCATTCTACAGCTGTTACCCGTCTCTTTATAGTAATACCATCAAGATGTGCATATTTTCTGAGAACAAATACTCTTCTTCCCTTCCTCAAAATTAATGAATTTGTTGTTTCAGGAACTTTTTTTTCTTTTTCTAAATAAACTCTACTGAAGACAATAGAAAACAATAAATTGAATATGCCAGTTTTCTTGTAAGACAGTATTTTTCAGAGTGCTTTTAAAACTGGAAAATCCAGAACATGGGATATAAAAGTATTTTAGTCCACAATCAATCTATCACGCTGGCCTACTTTTAGGCAAATATGTGTTAAGGAAAAAGAAAAGAAAATGAAAGCAAGCTAAAAGCGACAGAGTGTAATAGCTTGTAGTGTGTGAATAGTCCAACCAATGAACTTTTTAGACCTACACAGAAAATGAAAAAGGTGAGCTTATAGGAAAATGTTTCATTTATATTCTTGATAACGAATCACACTGGTGTACCACACATAGCTGCAGACTGCCCTTCCACTTTGAGCAACAAAATAAAACAGTTTTAGGGAAGATGAATGGAAAATTCCCGTTCTCTAAATAGATTTCACAGGTGAGATAATATAAAAAGAGATAGATTTTCCATAAAGAGCAAGCATACTGCAGCTTTAACTAAGACTCTCTAGTCTCTGCAGGATCCCAGCAGCAGCACACTGAGAAAATCCCTATCAGCAATTTTTATTCTCCCTCCACCCCCTACCAGCTCTAATAACACCTGCTAAATTTAATTGCATGGTCTGCTATAGGAAATAAAAAAATACTGGTTTGAATGATGCTTTTTAAATATCATCTGGAATACAATATCCTTTGTGACAGAACAAAGTAAAATACCCTTTCAAGGAAGTCACGGTGTTAAAGATTAGCACAGTGGTCCCATTCATTGTGACAGTTGATGTAAGAGCATCTCCTTACATCACCTGGTATTTGTGTTGTTTACAGATATATAATTGTTTTATGGATCCTCTCTAGTTCCCCATGAGCCTCAGGGTCCCAGCCTTTTCCATCCTCTTCTTCCACTTGGTTTCCATCAGAATGTGTTTCTTCTTTAAAGTTTCTTCCTCAGTTAATCAAAACTTTTCATATTGTTCAAAAGTACAGGAAAAAGGGGGAAAACACCCAATCCCTCCAAATCCTGAGGATACTGTAACTACCAAAGTGCTGGAAAAGCAGAGAGACGAGTATCTTAGGAATGAAATTTCATGAATGTGAAGGGGATTCTCAATGGATTGAGATTCCTTGTCATCCCTGAATTGTCCCTTGCCCTTATGCTTGTCATACCACTTCCTACCTGGACTACTTTGTATCGGAAGCTTTCCAGTGGGATTACTGAGATCAGTGACAAAAACCTCTTATCAACAGAATTAAGTTAACTGCCAGAGACAGATTTTTGGCGAGAGGTGAAGTTGGGTGACTATTACTCATCACAATTAGAGAATCTAAAATTACTATATTAGTAATCAGCCAACTGCTTATTTGTCACTCCATCCCTGAAATTACACATTTTACACACATGGTGCCATTTCAGGAAATGACATCAAAACCATGTAGGCCTTCTTATGTAATTAGGATGTTCTCAGCAGAGTGCAGCATCTGTCCCAGTAACAATTACTGGTGTGTGCTATATTCATAAGTACTCACCTTTATATAAGCATATACCCAACCTGGGTTATAAGAATTTATAACATCATTTAAAATGCTATATATCCACAGTGATTTTCAATAATACAACATGGCAGTTAAAGGAGACTTCCTTGGAGTTGACAAGTTTTGTTAAATTTTATTTACATTTACTTGCAAATTAATTCTGATTTCCTGCATGCCTGATACTTTAGATGAGAGTAGAAAAGTAGGACAAATGCTCATGACAAGACAAATACTAAGCCTAAGGCAACAAACACTAACTGAAAAAAACCCCACTACAGGTCTTTGAATCAGCATCCTTCCACTATTGCTGCCATAAATTAAAGGTTGGGACAATTGCGTGCAAGGTAGCCTTGTTTCCCTGCAGCTCTTTCAAGTGTGAACAACTATGGTACTATAAACAGAAAATCTGTTTGGGCCTGATGGACTTGTGGTTCCTTCTGGTATGTGCTGAGATACATCCTAGAAAAGAAACTTCCGTTTCAGCATATCTGAATATTCTGGATCTAAGCCCACTGAGAAATTCTTGTTTATAAAGCAGTTAAAGATACTACGTCGTTCTTTTATATCTGCCAAGAAATGTTGGTTTCATACACCACAGAACAATCCCATGCACATCTATACAGACACCCTAAGAATTTGATTAGCCTTTATGGACACATGACAAAACATTAAGTAATCACACACCAGCTGACTTACCTCACACAGAGACATTGCATGAAATTGTCTCCTCTATTTCTGTAATAGTTTTTCCCAAAAAAATTTCACAGAGACTTCTAAGTCTATAAAGCCTGTAAAGATGTCTTTTGTGATGGAAATAGGTTGATTGACTGCACACAGTTGGCACAGAAATGGCAACAAGGGCTCTAAAAGTTGAGCCAATAATCGATAAACAAAGAACATGAAACCAACTGGAAATGCCTCATAGAAACCCATCCATTGCAGAACAAACAAACACATCACACCCCCACAATGTGTGTTTAATTGTGTATATCTTTAAAATCCTGATGGAAAAATACATTTAGCTCCTAAAATCCATATAGATTATCCTTAATAAATATTTACACAGGGTTTAAATATAGCGCATTTTCTTAGATGAAAAAAGACTGTTTATCTCTCTGGAAAAGATACAATAGAAAGCTGGAAAAAAATCCCAAGCCTGGGAAACAGATATTAAAATTATTCCGGTTAGTGAATGACTTTAGGTGTTTCGGATGAGTACTTAGTTTCTATGATAATTATGCTGTAGGCAGCAAAGAATAAATGCAGTGTCAGCCTTACACTATTCTTTTCTTGCTTGGAAAGCCAAAACCCACACATTTTATATTGTATTTAACTACAAGATAGTAATACCTATACATTTATTTATATCCTGTTTAGCTAATTTAGTAACCTAACAGTATTTTGTACTCTTCTTTCTGATTCTTTGTAATATGGTATTTCCATATGCATGCACTTTAAGACAATGCTGATGGAAACTTCATTAGGGACCAGGTCCTGGATGAAGAGAACCCTCTCTATTCAGTGAGATAAACAAAACTGTGCGTTTGCTTCCTTGAAAATCTCATAAAAATCTGGTTTATTGATTACATGAAGCATGGACTGTACAGCTCCTTGCAGGGCAGACACTGGCTCCATCAATACTGATAAATAAACGTGAGCTAAAGTGAATATCAAATATTGGACCTCTTGCCACTTGCACTGCTTAACTGTTGGTTTAGTTCTCATGCCTATTTGGCACAGCTAATGCTGTCTCCAAGACAATACCCTAAGGCAAGAATTGAGGGATATCTAAATATTTCTATGCAGTATGATTTCTGCTTCCCGTGTGAGATCATACTGTAACTGCAAACTGTCTGCTCTCATTGCATGGGTGGCAGTCAGTCTGCACAGCCTGCCTTGGACCCAGGGATCACTTGCCAACCATTTTTTATTTAACATTAAAGATTAAAGCACGCTCCTGGGACACATTAAAAAAAAAAACAACAAAACAGCGAGACTCAAAGCCCCAAATCTGTTCCCTGATATCACAGCAGATTTTGAAGTCAGCGCATTTCAGAGATCTTCACACCCTTTGCCTTTGTACTTGTATTAGTAGGTATTAATCTGTTCTGAATCTGGGCAAATATCTCCAAATTCTTCATTTTTCAAGACAATGCTGATTCATTATTTCCTTTATCTGTTAAATGGAACCCCACTCTTGTAAGTTGCTTAAAAAATTAAACCCCTCAACATTAGAAATGATGCAAGTTAACCTAGTAGTATTTCTGAACCTAACAAATGTCTGTCAGTTACAGGGACCAACAATTAAACACACTAATCTCTCAAAAAAGTTCTAGGAAATGCGTAGGCGGCAGCTTTTCTGAATGAATTCACCTGGGGCGTAAACCCACATGGCTCCTCAAAGTTCTTTGAGGCTTTTTGTATCTTTACATTTTCCTCTCTGCCTCTTCTCTTATCCTTTTTTCCTCTTCTGGACATTGATCCACAGATGAAAATGCTGAGGCTGAACGGAAACTTGGTTTTGATAAGAAGAAACACAATACACTGAACTGTCTTGTTGGGGGCAAGAAATGATTACAAGGGATTATGTTGTGCTGCTCTTTCCTCCCAGAACTGGGTGGTTTTAGCTCCAGCACCAGCCTGTTCCAGAAGCAGAGAGATTTGTGGCACAGGATTTGATTTCAAATACTGTCAGGAAAACTATTTTGCAAGGTGGTACAATAAGAAATAGGTTAATAACAGTAAGAAATGATCAGGCAAAACAGAGGTAAGAGTGGAGACAGGTGTTCCCAAAAATCTTTGTGCTGTATTTTAATACGCGGAGGAAAGAAACGTGCACTAAACATATGAGCATAACCTTTCACTAACATTCTTAACATTTTTAGAGAGCTTGAATTTTTTACAAAACATCAGAATTTGAACCCAGAAGTACACTGTATCATTTCTGAGTATGTGGAGTTGCAGGGAACAACAAATTGAAGAGGTGGTTAATGCAGATCACCAAAATGAGCTTTTGTACGCTTCAGCATGGAAGGTCTTGGTACAGGGAAAGCAAGGCACCATCATACACATACACAAAAGCGCAGCAGAACACTGAAGTGGACAAAATGAAACTGAATTGTAAAGAAAGAAATCTCTATGTGGCTTAGAAAGTGGCATGACACTAAAGGCTGCACTGCAGTCAACAAAAATGAGGAAGAAGTAAAAGCGTTTATCAGTAGGAGGGAAGATGCCAGTAGCACAGAGCAGAGTGAATACTTTTCTTGGACAGACTGAGCCATAACTGAAAATGGTCAGGGATATTGCTAAGGAAGTGGTGTTTGAAAGGAGAGAGACAGCTACTGTGTTTACCTAACACAAAAGGGGACATAACATATGCCTCTACCATCTGCTCTGCCCCTATTTGCAGCTGAGGTCAGCTCTTTACCCATTATCAACATTGTAATCAATAATCTATCTTTAATTTCAATCTCTTCTTGGGCAGAATAGATGGAATGCTGTACTACCTTGGTACTGCTTTTACTAGCAATTACCTGCAACTCTTGCCGGTTTTAAAAATGTACATTATTGCAACATTGTTCCCAGAGAAGATTCTGTAAAACCATCAGTATCTCAGAGCTAGGTAAACAGAGGGGAAACTTGAACTCGGTGTAAGCAGCCATTCCCCAATTGTCAGCACTCAGGATATTGCGTGAAGTCATTGTATGATGCATAAGGAGGCTGAGATGCAGTTCTGTGCATGTATTAATTTTCATAATATTATGCATAGCATTTTACCAAGAGTTTCAAAAGTTCAAGGGTCTTTTATCAAGTGTTTTAGCAACCTGCAACTAGGACACCTGTTTGAATATAGGAGCATCCAGAAGAAAGGAAAAACAAGTAATGCACACCAGCGTAGCCCAAAAGTACCGCCAGTCCCAAGGAACTAGCAAAATGAAGCGAATGCATTCCGGACTAGAAGGAAATGGAAAAAAGACCATAGATCTAACATGCCTGTGATCCTATGTTTTCCATAGCAGGAACAGGAGGAGCCAGTAACATCTTAGGTAAGAGGTATGAAAGACACTGAAGACAAAACTGAGAGACAGATTTTGGCTTAATGCAAGAAAAGAAGAGGGAGCTACCTGTGATATAGTATTCCTAAAGACAATATTAAGTATAACTATTAAGTATATTGTAGTCCATGTTGTTGTTTTCTCTTTTTATAACATTACTCTATTATTGGAAAAGGATATTATTTTATCCTTTAACCTTGTGTAGTGACCATACTGTCTGTGAATGCCCTGGCACATAAAAAGGCATGATTTTCTTTTGCTGGCCACTGGCACTGGCATCCTTGTGCAGACCTGCATTAGAGGTGGTGTCACGGACTACGGAAACAACGTGTCATCTGGTCACTAATACCAGTCGTGACATCTCTCTGGCATGCTGCAAAATAGTGTGGATTATACCTGAATACCGAGGATCTACAGGTAAACCCTGTGTATGATAACTGCAATTAAGCCTCCATATTAATCATGAAAAAATGTGTAGAAATCAAGATTTGCAAAAGTTTTCTCATTTAGTACTTGATGTAGCATATATGGACTTTAAAGATCTTTGGAAACTCAAATTTAAATTTCATTCTTATGTATGTATAGTATTTAAGCTACTTAGTATTTCAGTGTTAGAATTATTTATCAACAACAGCTTGTCAACACCTTTGAGCTGAATCAATATTGCTGTTATGCTGTTCCATTAAATTAAATACTAAATGTTCTTTAAAACCTACAAATGAAAATAACGTGTATATGTGGGTCTAACTACAAAATGAAAACTATACTATGCTGGGGATACTGTTATAAAAATTATAACACAAAAAAAAGTATCAAGATGTTACTTTGTGAATCAAGCATCAGATGTCCTATTTCAATGTATAATTTGTTTTGAATAAGCTTTCTGAAAATGTTCATTAAACATGCAAACTATTTGCAATATAATGCAATAGTCTGTAATTTGGACAAATTCCATAAAACGTGCAGGGTGTTAGTCTTGGTGCAATACGTAGAAATGGACAGAAATTATTCAAATGCATCTATGACTCAGTTGTCAGTGTTTCTACAAAAGAATGGAAGTACTGAATTCCTGCAAATAATACCTAGACATCAAAATGATTTATCTGAGATATATTGATTCTCTCTGCGTGTGCGATGAGAATTACCATAACTTGTAAAGCTGTGCATCCTAGTAATCATTTGCCGTTATAACTCACTCTTCACGTTAACATTCTTATAGGTGCTATTTTTCTTATGTATACATTTATGGAAATAAGACAGTAGCTGCATTTCTTTTTAACTCAAGAATCAATTAAAATGTAAACACATTCAGCATACTACGCTTTGATATTTCATTAAACTATCATCATTTCTCCAGTATAATATTTGCAATTATGACTGTTGAGTTGCTTCCTCTAAGAAGGGGGACAGACACCAGAACCCAAACCCAACCCAGATCCCAGAACAGATAAATTGGAAGGATGGAAACAGAAAAAAAATGATAGAGACCATTATGAGATCCAAGGAATGTGTCATGAATAAAAAATAAAGGTGAGAAAAATAACATGGAAATAAAAAAACCCCAAATATCCAAATTTACTTCTCCTTGTTAGGACTTAAGAGAATTTGGGGTTGTGAAAGTGATTTTTTTTCCCAACATTTTCTGCACTTGAGGATCATAATTTTTCTTCAGATTAAAAAGAGGAAAATCTACATTCAAATAAAAAGGATGAAAAATTTCAGCTTCCAGTTTATTCATCTGCCAAGGAGAAAAGACTCCTATGAAAAGATGCTAACTCGCCACTGAAATCAGCAGTTACACAAAGCACGACAGCGCTGAAGTAAGTGCTAGTGTAACCACACGGCAGCACTTCAGCCATACTAAGATTGTGAGTGCAACTTCAAAACAAAGAAAGATGAAACTTTGTGACTTTATACTCTGGTGAAAATTCTGCTGTCCATATTTGCAACCATCTCTGAACTTAAAAAATTGTTCATTAATTTTTTTTGTTCCTTTTCTCTTCCCTTAATCTCATGAAAAGCCTCAAAAATGGGACTTTTTTCCTGTATTACAGTTGCTCATGGAGACCTCGTGGATACCTCCCTCTGGGATTCAGTTATTATGGGGGGAGGAGAAAATTACTTTTTGCACAAGCATCCATAACTTTCTGAAGAATCCAAGAGTCAGTTATCCCTATGAAATTTAGCAGAGCACTTATGAGCAAAAAGTCGCAAGTCTGGACACAAGCAAAATTTCAAGCCTAAGAATACTTCTATATAGAATGACTTCGTAATTTGGCACTGGGAATTAAAAGTTTCCTGCGTTACCTTAAAAATCATACATCTGTTTATCCTCACGGTACAGATTACAGTAAATTTCTAGGGGCCTCGAATAAGGTCGGATCTCTACTGGTTTAGAGCTCATGTACTCGCAAAGGAATAAACATTATCCTGTTTGAGGAACGTGAACAGAAGATACAGAAAAGAGTTGTGAAAAAGAGCGTCTTACAGAGGCTGCTCGTTTTACAGCTGGATACAGAGAAAATAGATGTGCTTTGCAGACTTCTGAGTGTCAGTTTAAAACCTTAATTGATAAATTATTCTATCACTCCTATCAACTAACAGATCGTACTCTGGATGTATAACCCTACGGATACGACCAAACCGCAGCATTAAGGCAGTGTTGAATGAAACAGACAAGGAAGGGGTGTTAATGAATCCTCCTTTTTGTGCTTCATAGCGGCTCTTTCTCACCTGGAGGGCTCCTATACAAACGCTCATCGTGTCAAACCCTGCTTAGCTAATAAAAACCAAGCCAGACAACAGCCTTGGGTAATATTGCTGCGGGCAATTGAGATGCTTTACAAAAACCTAGTACTGAAAATTTTATAGTCAATTTTTATTTGAGCAACAACAGTGAAGAACCCGAAAAAAACACTGAATCAAATACAGAAAAGCATGAAGCATTTCAGAAAAACTGAAGCCAAAAAAAGGGAAAGTGTGGGTTGATGGAATGGAGAAAGACAGGCAACTAGAAGAAAGGTGTTAACAAGTGAGTGCCTCACAAAATTACTAAAATTTACCTTTCCTTCCATCTTTCCCCATTAAGGAAGAAGTATTGTATAAAGAAGTGACTGTTTTTCAAATACATCAGAAATAAGCCCCTATGACATTTTTTCTAGCCATAATTAACATTTTACAAATTTCTGACTCTATTGAAATTAGTGGATTATTACAAGTAAGTTTATGTCTTCAATGAGGATTAAGTTATTTAATTAAAATTTAAAGTGTCATCTATCATTTAAAACATATGCATAATTTTGTAACATTTTTTGGTTTCAGACATACGAAATAGAAAAATGCTGATTTTTAACTGTGCTTTCACATTGAAGAGGTATGCAGATTTTGTGAAATGATTTGTAAGATATCAGACTAAAATTATATGTGTATGTACATATATATAATACCTGTGTATAAGTATAAAGTAAAATTTATAATTACAAATTATTTAAAGTTTAATAGAAGTATGAAATAAATTTGAAAAAAACCTGGTTTAGATATAAATGCCTCTCCAAGAGAATAGATGGCATATCTTATTCCAATGTAATTATTCCAGATCTAAACTCAAGCCCAGAAAATTCTTGTCATCCAAAAATATTTTTTTTCGTTAAGGCCGGTCAACAAATTCCCTCTGCCCACCCCGCTCTGCCCCCTAACAAATCACATAAGACAGTTATTTATCTGGCTCTGTATCTATTGCCATTCTGGTTACTTTAAATTTGACATTGAAAAAAAAAGTAATTTAATCCATTTTGCTATGTGCTAATTGGGCAAAATAATTATAACGGCATTTTCTTTCATATTACGATTCTACTTTACACATCTGACTGCTGAAGGAAGATGCAAGGTCTGTGGAAGCTTTAAGAAAGGAACAGTGGCATTGGTTTGGCCCATGTAAACAGAATTTTTTTTTTGTTAAGAAGGAGAGAGAAAGAGGAATAACTTCCCCCAAATAAGTTCACACATCCCCATACTGCAAATCAATAGCAAACAGATCACGAGGGCTGAATGTCATTTCTTGTGATAAGGAAGGGGAAATGGTTCCAATGAAATCTGATGTTCTGTAACCTGATAGCTGACAAAGATAAAGATTTCCATGTTAGATATTAGGATTTAGATGTAATAATGAACAATTTCTGAAATTTTCAAAGTTATGATTCAACAACAGTGTAGGAGAACGGCAACATGTTATGGATACAGCTGAAAGAAATTATGTTTGTATCTTAAAGCTTTAATATTCAAGGTTATCCAGTTACTTTTAAATCAAAAATCCCCGACTAGTTGTCACTTTATTGTAACTTTCTATTTTCACTCTTTTAAGTGCTCTGTAACATTTCACCTTTTACTATTATCTCCAAAGGACTTTCATGAGATTATCAAAGCAGCGCCTGAACTAGAGTTCTGCAAACACTAAGTACAGGGATATGGGCACCATCATCAAGTCACAGGTATATATAGCTCAGGGGGCCATGACTGTGGTTGCAAAGAGAAATTTAAAAATGCAGTTATGCTCAACATAGTGGTATGTTTTTCTAGAGTCAAACAAAATTTTAATAGAAAATTGTATATAAATACATGATGTCATTTAGTAGTGTACCAGATTATTTGGTTTGGTGACTCAGGGAACAGCAAGGCTTTACACAATGACTTTAAATTCTTTTCCATTAAATGAAAATGTCCTTTTTGCTTTCTCTACATTGCTGTTTGTAATTTTTATTATCTTACAGGGTGCTATTTCACTTTTACCAGGGGTCTAATTGTTGAAAGCTCCTTTTAAGCCAAGATAGCATACCCCCTACCTCGTGTGTGTCAGAATGATAAAAATGTATATATAGATACATGCTTTTTTTGATTCCTGTAATTTGCTTGTACAAAAATTTTTAATTTCTTGCTATGTTTTCCCTTCCACTTATTATTGCAACCATCTTTTTATGCCCTTTTACTCAAGGCCAGGTCAGAAAGAAAAAGAAATGATGCTAGAACAGCTTTTTAAAGAAACTACTTACAGCCTACAAGATTTACAAGGCAGCAGCTAGTTACAAAACAGACGTATTTTTGTCATGTTTAGAGACTGGTGAGCAGAAAAACCTGATGGGATAGACTTTTATTACACTCTACCTGTATTTGTGGTAGAGCTTCTAACCTAACAGAAGCTCTTTTTCTAGATACTGGGTAGTGAAAGCTCCTTTGGAAGGCTGGGAATAGAAACATTTAGGTGGCAGGGGGAAAAGCAAAGCAAAACTAGTCATTTGAGAAGATTTTGGTTAAAGTACATGCTCATTTGGACTTAATCATAGGTATCCAACACCTGAAGAGCAGCTGAAGTAGCTGATAGTTCTCTCTCTAAAGAATTTTCAGACTCCAGGACTATGAGAGCTAAGCAGGGAATCAGGCAGGAAGCTCAAGGGTTGGAATCTTATCATTTAAATTGAGATGTGAAAAATGTGAAAAGAATAAGAATTCTAGGCGATCACAACTGATCAGACTGGTTGTCTGGTTACAAAAACAACCATTGTCTCGTAACTAAATATGGACAAGCTTGTCATTTGGCTCACCGTAACACGGCAGAGTATCTCTCCTGTTTATTGGTAAAACCGCTATTTGAATGCATG
>VXBO01005788.1:0-11742 GCA_013400135.1 Rhinoptilus africanus
GACTCTGCGTGCCTGGCCGTGTGATATCCCACTATGTGTTGTACACTGGTACTGCTTTCTGCTCCTACAGTGGACCCTGGCATCACAGTTCCTGCTGTCAGAGGGAAGACCACAGACAGGAAATGGAGGACAACAGCAGTGTGAACTACAGCTCCTCCTGGCAATCTAATGACTTAGGAAGCCATAGAATAATTTTAGACATAACCACATCCATATACTTTTTAAACCAAAGTAAACAACTGATTTATTTTTTTGAGAGTGCTGAAATGGAACATTTTAAACTGATTTTATCACGTTTGTAACATGAAAAGATGTGTTTAATAGATATATATTTGTATAGCTACGCTCTTGATCATGTGTACTACCTGCATGTTACAAAACTGAATAGCTTGTAAGGATTGTTTTCTTAAAGAGGAAATTAACCTCAAGCTAACCATTTTTGGAAGGATGTGATGATTAAAAAAGATCTCTTTAATTCAATCTGAGTTTTAAATAAAACACCTACTGAAGGCATTTATATTCTTGTCTAATGTATGAGTCAATTTCTGAAATTATCAGAATGGATAACAATATTTGAATTATTTTTTGAAACACATTCATCCTGCTGAGCTTTGTAATGCCTGGTGCACATGAAGAAGATACCATACTGAATCTGAGTACAGCTTAGCTCTGCTGAGGATTCAATTTCATCATTATTGAGGATGACTGTGTAATTGAATTGGAGTGGAGAACTCTAATAGAAACAGAAAAATAGCTTAGCTGCCTGCAGATAAGTAAAAATGGGTAAATGTAGAACTGAATGGTCATTAAATACATCTTTTCTGTTTTAAGAGATAAATTTGATGTATTTATTTAGCCAGATAATTTGTTGTAAAACATATGGTGTCTGTGTTTCATTTTTAAAGACGTTCAGTCTTGTCTTCTGTCATGCAAATATTTTTTTTAGCCCTTCTCCTGTACAAGGAGTTTAGGACTGAATTGAGGGTTAAAACTTGTACCTTTCATTTGCAGTGTCATGTATGGCAAACATTGCCTAAGGCTAATAATACCCTTTTGAGCACCACAGGGAAAGAAACGGCATATGGATTTAAACTGCCCAGCTAGTATGTACTTAATTGCAGTGTTGCAGTCAGGAGTCAAGTTGCCTTTGGCTTCCTGTATCATTAAAAGAGAGAAATAGACATCATACTCTCACTTCTCCTAGGACCTGTACCATATTTGAGAAATCTATTGACTACTTGGAGTGCTTCACTGCTGCATCTTGAGCTACTTATGAATCATGCCTCATATATGCTATGTTTCCAGTTTCCACACAGAAAAACACCTCAGCAAACATCAGCAGTATATACCACACACTTGAAAGGTAAACTATACAGTGAGATAAATTTGTACAAAGAAGGCTAACAAGTGCATATATTTGGGCTGGGTGTAAGAATCCCCTGGCATGCCAGGAATGTGTGTTAGATACTCTGTTTTGCTTGATCTAAACTTGTGGGTTTTGTCTTTGGCTATCTGATTTCCCATTGGTTTCATGAATGTTTATAAAACCTTTCTTACTTCTGGTTTTTGAGGTATGGTAGGTATTTTTCAATATAGGCTAGTTCATCAGGTGTCTGATGATTTAAATTAATCCTTTGAGTTCATTTTACAGTCTGTTCTCTCTTATTTCTGAGGCAAAATTTCTTGTTGAAGTAATCTTGCAAAATTAAACATTTAAAATATAATAACAAATACAAAACAATAAATAATAAAACTAATAAAGAAGAATTAATATTCTGTTGTCTCATGAATAATGACATTTGTACAAAGTAGAACCATTGCCATATATTTGTCTGAATATACAAATCCAAAGATTCATTGCATGATTAGATGCTGAATTATTTCTCAAAGTATAAGGATCTCTAGACATCCTCACAGTTACACTAAAAAAGTAAGGACTTTGTAAAAAAGGACTTTGGTAGAACCATAAAATCTGTCTATTTAAAAAGTTTTTATATTAACTATTTTCTTCATATCCAAGCAAAGTTAAATATTTTTTTTCTTTTCTCCCATTTCCAATTAATTTTAACTTTATCTTACATAATTGATATTAAATGATGATGAGCAGTTCTAGTCTGTTATTTCTGAATTATTTCCTCAGTGGTTGTTTTGATATTAGATGATCTTGCAACTATTATACTACCTGTGGATATTTTCTTTGGCTCAGTCACTCATTAGTAACATAACTATTTTCTGTTCATATAGTTCTTCTACATCATCTTAGCTCCAAAACTAGCTCAGCTGTAATATAGAGATAATATCAATTTGAAGTGTCTTATAGTAAACAAGAAAAATAAGAAGTACAAAATGAACAGAAAATTATACACAAGTACTGTGAATGACATCATATAAACTGATGAAGCTCTTGGTTTGGTGGGTTTTCTTGTTCGGTTTTTTTTTTTTTTTTTGGAAGACAGTAAATAAGTTTCTTCTATTTAAAAAAAAAAATATATATTGTTATTTGTTAAGATTGTATCATGAAGTAGCTGTGTAAATTTTCTTGGCATAAAGGCTTGAGCATTTTCATCAATAATAATGCAATAAATATGCAATAGTTTGAAAGTAATAAATCTATTAAAAAATTACCATGAAATGTATAAAATACTGTTTGTTCACCATGGGAATACTTCTGTATTTCATAATACAGTATAGGAATATTTTGCTATTTACTAGTATTGGGGTCCTTTACATCAGAGAAGACTGATTTTGGGTGGGGAAGAATGGAAGATATACAATATAATGGAATAAAAAGCAATACTGCCTAGAAACAAAATGTTCAACAAGCTGCAGAATAGCTAAACTAGGCAAAGTGAAATACTGAAGCTACAGCTATGATCACAGTAGCAGGGAAATTAAATCATGCTTTCTGCTGCTGTTTCCCAAAGTGACAGAGACCGGCTTTTGAGCAGGACATCTTAGCTGATTCTTTCCCAGCATATTACTTTACTTCTGGAGCCTGGAGTTGTGCTTTTAAGCACTGCCTTGAGAAGAAGTCATTTCCCTGTGAAGGCAACATGCAATTTCCCAGCCTCACAAGTTTTTCTTCTTGATGGCAGAAACCATGTCACTACTCTGCAAAGACCACAAGAATCACAGAAACAGTAAGAAATAATAATAAGTTTTTCTAGGGGCTTTATATACCTCTCCTACTGCCTGTTGAGAAGCAAAATGTCTTGGTATGATTTCTTATTCAGCAAAGGAAGTGCTAGATGCTACAGAAATCATTTAATGACTAATGTGGAAATAGCACTGGGAGCAACCACTCTCTTAATTTCAAAAATACATCTTACTTTTGAGCTGTAGAGAAACTTCTGCAGATAAAAGTGGGATCACTCAATGTAAGGGTACAGCATGACAGCATGTTTATGTGGTGAAGAATAAATAATGTAAGAAAATCAACCAGCAATATATCTTAAAAATATGGGAAAGGTACGTGAATGCTCACCCAGAATGAGAAATAGTCAGAGGAAGTGTATATGCAATGAGGTCAGGGAAGTTTTTAAGTTGATTGATTTTTTTTTTTTCTGAGATTCTACTAGAAGGCTCATTAAAGGCAGATTCCTGAGAGCAAAGTCACAACCCATAGCAAATATTTAATTCAGTTGGGTGAATTTTAGATCATGTAGTTATTAAGTTGAAGGTATAATGAGAAATAAGAATTTTCATTTTTTCAACTGGCATCTCTGCCAGAATATTTTATGAAAATAGTGATGGCTGACCTGTAGGAGGTTCAGGGGTGTGCTTGTGACAAACAGCCTGATGAAAGACAGATGCAAAAGGAAATACAGTAGTCATGTTTTCTATAAGGAAGGCCTGTTCCATATGGAAGTCTTTTTCAGAATAACCATAATTTTGAAATGTAATTTTTAGTAGAAATAGTAACTCTGCAAGAAACACAAGTGTCCAGTGCTTTTCATATTCATACCAACCCTGTGGGGTTGTAGAATCAGAGCATTATCACCAATAGTTGTAGGTATAGTGTGATGTGTGCTGAATCTTTACATGGTGTAACATGACAACCAAGCTGAGGTGAGGAATAGAAAATGAAGGCATACTACTGTAGATGTCTGTCTATGCACTCACTATGTGAAAAAGATCTTTGTTTATTTACAAATCCACTTGGATGCAGTTTTCTGTCAGTTGAACATCTGCAAATGGTGATTGACTTGTGTGCTGAAGAATGAGGTTTGGGTTTCAGGAAAGTAAAAGAGATAACTTCCGCATGTGCTGCTAGCACTTCAGAATTGATGGGCTCAGTGGAAAGAGAGAGAAAGTGGCAAGGAGGGACTGCATGCCAGAATAAATATGGAAAAATTAGAATTCAAGGAAATGATGACAAAACAGCCTCTGTATAGCTGACTGTCTTTCAGTGAGGTGGTAATTGTATATGGTTCAAAAATAGTCACACTAACGGGACACCTCTTCCCTAGTTCTCATGACTAATTAATCACAGATTGATTTCTGAACTAATGTGATCATTTTACTTCTAGTAAGCTGAGCTAGCTTGAATACTTCTACATCCTGGCCAGTTCAATTATGCTTAATTGCATCTGGATTTCTGTTTCTGTTGGAATAAAACCCCACACATATATTGCTACACTGACTTTCATTATGAATCCATGAAGTAAAATCTGTAGAGATGTTGTTGGCTGTGTTTCATAAAACAGCACTCAAACAAAAATCTGAAGTTTAGATGTCTGTTCAAATTATTTAAAAAATTGAATGAAACTTATTTAAAGAGGTTCTGTAAATACATTTCTCTCCTCTGTTTCTGAGGTGACTGTATACACAAGAATCACCAGTACCTAGAAAAGTGAAGTTTTCCACAAGTTAAGGTTGTAGTTCTTGCTGAAAGTAACATGTGACCATAACAACAATTAGCAGACAAGATATGCAGCACTCAGATATGTTAATAGTTGGGGTTTTTTTAAATTTCTTCTTTATCAGTAATATTGGTAGTCACCAGTATTCAGCATAGTGGTATTTCTTTTCCATTTTATTTAAAGTGCAGACTTTCTCAGCTGTATTCACAATAAAACTGGCTCAGAAAGTTTTTCAAAGGATCATACAGTAAGCTAATGGTTCCTTTGTTTTTTGTTGCTGCCTTACCAGGTTCCCATTCATACATATTGTTTTCAAATTTATTAACTGTGAGCATTTATTTAAGTTTAGTAAAACAGCATTTTTGCTTCTCTATGAGCAATATGTTACACAAATAACTGACTGTTAAGCTGCTTAACCATCAAAAATTTCTATCGCTCACACTTGAAAAGCAAGAGATGACAATGTATCTGTTTTCAGCCATAATCCAGATTTTTTTAAAGCACAAAATGGGATGCATGCAGTACAGATGCAGATTTTGAGATTAGCTCTAAATTTCTACCTTGGAGATTAAATCTGTCTCTAGGCTGTCTCAGATATGCAGGATATTATGCATGTCATCACCATACAATCCTTCTGCTTACCTTCTTTGGGTACTTTGTTCAGTAATACAGCAATTATTGAAACGTTCAAGAGCCAAACTGTCAGTACTTTCCATACAGCTGAAATTTCTTTTAAGTGAACGAAACAGCAGTTCATAACCAGAATACTATGTTTCTTACCTGTTGTTTCAAGCTGATGTAAAATCTACATGACATTTGCTCATTTATTTATAATTGGTAAATTATTTTTGAAAAGCTGAATATAAGAGATTTCTTAGTAAGAATTTTGATTCTGGAGCAATCTGGCGACAGTCACATCTATCAGACAAAATTACCGATTTTCAAAACTGCCTGGCTAAAAAAAGTGCTATATTTTCCTCTTTTATTTTCAACCGAGATTAAATGTTTTTATTCAAACAGGCATTGGCCACCCGCAAATTTGGGAGACTCATCAATGTCACATAGAAAATTAACTCAAAGTTATGACTGCTGGTTCCAAGGGAGGCAGTTTGTCCAAAGGGAAAGCAGAAAAACCATTGCAAAGAATTAATGCTCTAACTGCACCAATTAAAAGGTGCCTTTGGCAATGTACTTTTTCTGTGCCTGCTGTACAGTGAACTGAGGAATACTGCCATGAAGTAAGCTGACATTTAGCCTCAGTTTCTATAGGTATGGGATTGATGTTGCTCGGAATACAAAGTAGAAAAGGTCCTGCTTGAGTTTTCCAAAAGTGGTCCACAGCTGATGAGTGCATCATTTTCTCTGACCATGCCTTTCAAGCATTCATAGCACACACAAATGACCAGACCAGTCCAAAATATTTCAGTTTTGTCCACTGGAACAAGTAGAATAACAGCCAAACTTACTGTCTCTGATATCAAGAAGCAGCTTAATTTAAAGAAAGTTGGAGCTGGCATCTACTGTTCTGTAATTGAAAATTTTTTATTGCACAAACAGTAATTTTCCACTGTCATTTGTATTTCTACAATGTAAATTCTTGGATTCAAGTCTAATCTTACAGGTTACAGGAAGATTAATACTTGTAGTATTTCCATGTTGATCTAGATTAGACTCAAAGTTGTGCAAAAGAAGCAGGAAGGACAAAAGGCCGTAACCCAGTGCTTAACACAGATGAAAAATTATTTAAAGGTAAACAGGTAAATAGCATCTGATCATTTATAGGAAAGATAGTTATATACATTTTTTATAAAAATGATATTTGTTTCAATTCATCTGCCTTCCTGCACAGCTGTAAAGAAAACCACAGGGTAATCTTCAGGAAAAAGTTTAGTTGTAGATATGTATTGGTATTATACTATTGGTAGAATCAGAAGTTCACTCTTAATAGCATTTATTTTGATAGTGTTCTAAAAAAATATGTCTAGGTCTTGATACAAATTGAATCTTTCAAAATCGATAACCTGACATCAGCTAAAGGACCTTAATTTTGTGCTGTGTAAGGTGTTCACAAAACTGACTACTGATGAAGTCTCATAGCATGATGAGTAATATCCATTAAGATTTAACAAGAGAGGCACAGGTGCTGTGGGTTTAGACCTAGAGTTCATAGTAATGATGCATGCGTTTCTGAGAAGCTCTTGGTTGGTGAGTTACAGCACAGAAGGAACTGTTGTTGCCTGGCAAAGTTTTTCAAGAACACTTTAAAAGCATACTTGATTGACTGCAATTCGTCTCCCAATATCTAACTGCAAACAGAGGAGAAGACCTGAGATAAGAAACTTTACAAGTCTTTAGAACAAAAAGAAAATGGGGAAGGGAAAACGTATAAGATGAAAGAGTCAGTGTTAAGGAACTCTGTGGTTTGTTCCATAAAAGTGTATAAAGCTTGTATTGTAAAAGACTAATGGCCTTTCATCTTTCTCCAGTCTGGCTTCCAGGGTTAGTATTTCAGTCTACCATTATAGTTCATGCTGAAAGATAACAGCTGAAGGAAGAAGAAACAGTGGGGCTGATTACACCTGCTCAGAAACATTAATAGAGTAAGGAATCTTCTGCAAGCTAGAAACAGTATAAAAAGAGCTCAAAAAGACTTGAACAGCTTGGAGGTGGCCTGTGGTATAGATTAAGTGAAACCAGATATTGAGCCTTCTTACTCTTTACCTGCCAGTGATGCTGAAATAGAAGTTATGTAGTTATTATGCTTTGGAGACATGAACATGTCCATGAAAAATCAAGCTGATTGTTACTATTCATTCTTTTTTTTTTTTTCAGTGTAAGAATAACAAGAATTATTTCAAGCACAAATCATTGACTACTGAGAGATTTATTGCATCTCTGATTTGGTACAGATGAAAAAATACCACAACTCGATGATTTCCTTATTTCAAAGAGGGATGAAAGAGGGCTGAAAGCCTTTAGACTGTGTAGGATTATTTAAGTAGCCTGGGAAACCAGAAGCTGAGACTTCTATCATTTTTTGTATTGCCTGACTCCAGATTTCCAGTCCAGGACTGGGTGACCTGACTGCAAGATAGCCCAGGTGTTTCTACACCATAGGGTCCCACCCCAAATCTCCTGTGGTGTCACTGCATGAGTTTCCTACCCACATGGAAGCTCAGCTGGTACCTGAGCCCCAAACTCTGGAAGACCAAGGGATTCCTCACCCTGAATAGGAACAGCCTGTTCCGAAAACAAGGGAACAAAACACCTTTCCTCTCCTTGCGTCTTGGCAGAGCAACCCTTAGGGCTGGGCAGGGCTCTGTGATTTGGCTCCCCACAGAGCAGCCTCCTTTAGAGCTCCACAGAAGTGACGCAAGGGACTGACCCTCTCCGTCCTTCAGGTGCACCTTCAGGTGAGGCAAGGGTGGAGAGAGTTTATTTGCTGATGCTTACCACAAGCTGATGCTTACCATGAATAGCAGAGGTCAGCAGCCAGCCTTCAAAGAAAAGTGATGCACAGCTCTATGATATTAGGGTAAGTTTTTTAGTTTTTCATGATGCCTGTTGACTAAAGCAGCCTCCCCGTTTGAGACAAACATTTAGATAGCCCTCTGCATTTAGTGGTAGTGACAAACTTCAACTCAATCTATTAGCAAATTCAAGTCATTTTCACCCAAGGAAAATAAAAAAGAAAGAAGGAAAAGAAGAAAAGAAAATATATGGCTTACTGTGAAAAAGCTAAATATATCACACTCTTTATTTAAATGTGCTACTGCGAAAGCAACATCACTTCACTAAACATATTTGTAACTTGTCAGTAATGTTGACATTAGGCACTAATTGTTAATTACCAAAATAAAAGCATTAGCAGCTGTTGTGTTAATGTCCATGAAGGAAGGTCTTCATTAATTAAAATCTGGGGTAGTATTGACAACTAATCTTTTTGTAAAGATCAATTATTTATAAATGTTTTATTTTTGTAAGTTTATTTCAAAGCTTATTAAAAGCTGTTGTCTAGGAAACACTAGTGTTGCATAGGAAATACTAGACTGCCGTTATCTTTCACTACTTTGAACAAATAGAAAAGGAATGTTTAAAGAAACCTAAAGAAACCTGGTTTAACCAATTGAGAACTTTTCCTTACTATAAAGCACATATACTCACTTAGTAAAACTGACAGTACATTAGAGCCTTGCCCTTTCAGCGATTAATAAAACAAGGAAAATTTTGTATCTAATTTTTCTATGTCTTCAGCCATGACCATGGTCATTGTATGAAGCTTGGCTTGAGTTTATGTGCACATGCTAAGAACACACTATTGTAAGAAGTGTTATTTAAAAGATACTTACGTGATTCCTTTAAAAACAAGATAATGTTATGAAATGTGATTCTCAGAAAATGCTATATAAAATGCCTATGAACAGAAATAATTTTATCATTACTCTCATTTTGCAGAAGCTAATATTCATTCTGTCCTCACAGATTTATTTACACGTGAAGTGGAGAACACAGGTAATGTGTCTAAAAACATTATGTTAAAAACATTAAGTTGGCCAACAGATAGCAAATATGCATCTGAGCCTCTGAAAAAAATATTGATAAATTTGTTCTGCTTATTATCGTCATACCAAGAAATCAAAGATTTATTTTATGTACAAAAGCTGACTCAGAATGATGACCTAGAAAGCAACTCTAAGATGGAAAATATCTGGAGGTTACTACAGTCCTGCTTATGATTGTCAGCCATGTCTAGAAGTAACAGAGTGACACAAACATGGCACTTCTGTAACTCTGCTAGGTCCAGCTGGTTTTATATGCTGCTTATCAGCTATTTCTATGCATCCATGTCCACAGCTGGGTTCATTGAAACCAGTCTGAGAAACCTAAGTTGTGATTGTGGTGATGTTTATGAGCTAGATCCAATGTCTCTCTCGTTCTCTCGTTCTTAAAGCTAAATTTAGTTGGAGATGTGTGTACCAGGGAAAAATAGAACAACACTGGTCAAATTCAAAAGTGGGAACCTCAGGAAATCAAGAGCTTTACTTTTTTGTAAGCATTATTGCAAAGTTGGGAAGCTTCCTGAAGTAGGTTATTTAAACATCTTTGTGAAGCTCTGTTAAGAGTCGTCTTTCAATGATGAACGATGTGGAAGTGAAAAGGACAGAGGTCCTTGTTTGGAAATGAGTAAATGGCCAGAGGAATCCTAGTTACCTGGAAATAAATCTTGGTAATTAGCTTGGAAATAGGCTGTGAAGAGCATATCAGCAGCTTGTAATGAACAAGATCGAGAAAAGGCAATGAATAATACTTGCAAAAAAAAAGGGCGACCTGAAAAACTACTGAACTTGGAAGAGAATACTTGTAGTAAGACTTTTTGTGCTGGTGCTTATTGGTAGAAAATTAGTCTCTCTGTACCATAACTTTATATTTTCTCTTTCTGACAAATGTAATTTTTTCTTTCCTTTTTTGGTTTCTTTTTTTTTTTTTATTGCCCTTTTAAAAAGTCAGTGGACAACAGATATGAATTTGCTGACTATTAACTTTTATTCTGTCATTCAGAGCAATGATCAGCAAATCTATTTCAGAAGTTGAGAGTCTCTACAGCTGGATTCTTTCCTCCTTAGCATCCTAGACATATTGCATATTTGAGGATCTGGTTGCAGTTGGCAAAGTGAAAAACAAGAAATGTGAGAGAGGAACATATATAGCATCAAAACACCCACTTTACTCTGTATCAGGGTTCCTATTGAACAGACAGAACTCTCTTTGACAAGGGATCCTTTGGTTTCTGATGAAATTCTCCTATTCATGCAATGAAAATATACTAGAGTATTATGGTTAGGGCAAACAAGACTAACGAATGGTTTTTCCACTTCTAGTTGAGAATGTTTAATTTTTGAGGTCTGTAGGATAAAAATTAATTAGTTAAGTAAATATATCAAGACATTGATACTGCATAGATGTCTTGGAATATACCTATGAGTAAATTATGGTTCAAAACTTATAGAAACATTAAGAGTCAGGAAAACAAATTTAAAAAGGATATTGGTTTATCAGTACAAGTTCCAGATAGAACTGGAAAAGGATCCACATTTCATTCCTTGTCCAATGGTCATATCACCTGAGTTCATTGCTTCAGAAGGTTAATTGCAGAAATGATCATGAGATTCTCTGAATCTTAAATACTGTAGAGTCCTTCATTTGTCTAGGAAGTCAATTTTGGTTCTTCTCACCAAGTTGGCATTTCAACTGTCTTTCAGTGAAAACGTAGTTCTATGTCTTGAAAGCTAGAGAATGTTTAAGTCCAGCAACAGAGGTCGTATATATGTGTTTCAAGTTCACTTGTCTAAGGCTTCTACCGGATAAGTCAGTAATGCAAGTCATACAGAAATTATGTGAGAATATGAGAAAACCTAGGTACGAAGTAATGGATGAAGGAAAAAAAAAAAAAGGAAAAAAGNCATTCTTACAAATATAGAAAAAATAATAATCAAAAAAGATGTTGCAGAAAACTCCCAAGCATATTTATTAAATACAAGTTATTACACAGGAACAAATGTCTATATTATGCTGAGCATCTCTTGAGTAATACTAAACACATTAAATTGTACTTACCTCGTTAAAATGAAAACATTTAATATCAATTTTGATGTATTCAGCAGCTGGCAAGGTGGGGCTTTCCAATGTTCAGCAAGCCCAAAGTTCACTGAAAACTTTTTCCATCACTTGTCCCTACAAATTGAGATTGGCAGGCCAGAACAAACAGTTATGAACTTTATATATTCACAGCTCCACTACTCAGCCATTCTCAGAAGCGCACTTGATATATGCGCCATTGCTGACCTTGACTCTGTTCTTCCCTAAGATAAGTGCTACATGT
>VXBO01005789.1:6272-18225 GCA_013400135.1 Rhinoptilus africanus
AGGTTGCCCAGAGAGGGGGTGGCAGCCCCATCCCTGGGAGTTTTTAAGGCCAGGCTGGATGGGGCTGTGAGCAACCTGATCCAGTGGGAGGTGTCCCTGCCCAGGGCAGGGGGTGGGAACTGGATGAGCTTTAAGGTCCCTTCCAACCCTGACAGCTCCGTGATTCTGTGATAGGGATATGGGGCCACAGGGACATGGGGACACAGTGACATCAGGGTATGGGGACACAGGGACATTGGGATATGGGTACATTGGGATATGGGGTCACAGGGACATAGGGACATTGGCAGATGGGGACACAGTGACATATGGACAGGAGGGACACAGGGACAAGGGGAGATGGGGACATGGGGAGATGGGGGCATGGGGAGATGGGGGCATGTGGACACAGGGACATGGGGACATATGGACAGGAGAGACACCGGGACATGGAGAGATGGGGAGATGGGGATGTGTGGAGAGATGAGTACATGGGCACACAGGGACATATGGACAGGGGGACATGGGGACAAGGGGAGAGATGGGGACATAGGGAGGGATGGGGACGTGGGGACACAAGGACATGGGGGCACAGGGACATGGGGATACAGGAACATGAGGGAACAGAAACAGGGGGAGATAGGGACATGGGGAGAGGGGGACATGGGGAGATGGAGACATGGAATGGACGGATGGACAGTTGGGGAGATGGGGCCTTGGGGAGACAAGGACATGGGGAAATGGGGAGACAGGACGACAGGGACATGGGGAGATGGGGACATGGGAACATGGGGAAATGTGGACCCAGGAACACAGGGAGACAGGGACAGGGGAAGATGAGGAGCACTGGGGCCCACTCCCATGGGGAGTGCTTGGGCACAGGGACACCAGGAACACTGGGGACCAAGTCCTTGTGCATGAGGACACACAGGACTGGCCCCGGGATTTGGTGGCACTTGAGGTGCCAGGGCACTGGTCCTGGGGCACAGGGAGATGGGAGGTGCTGGGGCACTGGTCCTGCGGTGCGGGGGCATGTGGGGCAGTGGGGCACAGGGACACGCGGGGTCCCACCTCACGTGGAGGATGCAGAGCCCCTGGCCTGGCAGGACCCTGCCACGGGGACACGGGTGCAGTACTGAGCAGTGGCGCTCGGGGGGGGACATCTGGAACCATGGGGGCTCCCCAGCCCTTGCCTCATCTGTCCCCCGGTACCTCCGCCCCCTTCCCATGCCCTTCAGCTCTGACTTCTCCCTCCGTCTCCCTGCTTTTTCTCTGGCTGTGGATCCTGCAGAGCTGGTGGCTCTCCCCGCTGTCCCCTTTGTCCCCGTTTTGCTCTTCCTCTGACATTTCTGAGCTCAGCCACACGTGTCCTGCTTCCCCAGCTGCGTGTCGGTGCACGAGGCTGGGGCTGTGTCACTGGGTCCATTATTCCCCTCCGCAGCCCCTCTCCTGCAGGAGGGAGCCGGGAAAATGGATCGGGAGCCACCAAGCACCCACTTGGGTGGCAGGAAGGGGACGGCGGAGTGGGAACCATCCACAGGGTGACATTGGCTTGGCAGCCTGGCTGAGGTGACAGTCCCTGGGGATGTCCAGTCCTGGCAGTGCTGGGAAAGTGGGGCGCCCTGTGACTTGGGATGCTGCGATGGGGTAGGGGTCCATGTCACTGAGCTGGGAGCCAGCTGGGAGCCTTCTTCCTGCCCCACATTTTGGGTAAGTATAGCTCCACCTGCCTGCTGTGGGTCACAGCCCTCTTTCGACGTCGGCCGTACGTCTGCTTCCTCCTCCCCGCAGCATCCCATTGCGTGCCGTCGGCTGGAAATCACCCCGGCCTTGGTGACGTCCCCTGAGTGCTCGGCGGCGGTGACCGCTGGTGGTCATCTCGTGCTCCCCGCCTCCTGTCTGGCCGCTCGGACCACGGGGACGTGGGCACGACGTAGAGGAGAAAGAGGAAGGGTGCCAGCGGGGAAGCGACTGGTGCCTGCCCTGCGGTGGTGACACACGGTGAGGCCAGCCCTGCCTGTGGCATTTGTGCAGACCCGACTTGCTCAGAGGCCACCCTGCGGAGATGTCCCGGCCGGCTGCTTCCTCCATCATCCTCCTGCTCGTCTGTGCCGGGCTCGGCTCGGCCGCTCAAACCTCCCCAAGTAAGTGCGCCGGAGGGTCTGGTGGGTGATGGAGCAGGGCAGGGAGGCTTCACTGGGGGACCCTGACATCGTGTCCCGTGATACTTGGGGGGGGGTAGCTGGGTGTCACGGTGAAAGCTCGGGCCATTGCTTTGCTGCCGTCCCTGGGTGTCCATGTTGAAAAGTTGAGACCTGAAACCCCACCACTCCTTCCCCTTTTGGCAGCAAAAATCAGGTTACTGCTCTCCCACACTGAGTTTCCACTGTCCTCTGGCTGCAGAGAGGTGACAAAGGTTGCGGGAAACCTGTTGGATCTAACCAGGGTCCCCTGGGGCTGGATGTCCCGGGGACAACCTGGATAGAGCTTTAGGAGCTGGGGTTGACGTGCAGGGGAGCAGAGCCTGGCTGCGATTCCTGAGCAAGCTAGAAAAGGGATTTGATCAGACGTTGTTTGTCTGGTGTCTCGGGACCTTCCTGTTCTTCACTTTTGTTCTGAGCACACAGTGAAAAGCCTCCGACCACAGTAAGACGGGGAGGAGTGCACAGACCTGAGCCGGGTGAGGGGCCAAGAGGGAGGGCTGTCCGGCAGGAGGAGGAGGCAGAAACTCCATTGTGAGAACATCTCCCATCCTGGCACGGGTGGCCACATCCTGACCCTGTCCCGGCGTGGGTTTCCCATCCGCCCTTTTTCACCCCGTTGGGTTGTGAAGGACCCATCGTGCTGGGCTCAGTAGGAAAAGGGAGGTCGGCAGAGGCGGGTGTCACTGCAGCAGCGTGCAGGAGCAGAACCCGTCCGCTCTGTGGGCAGGGCGCCTGTCTGGCACCGCCAGGAGACACAGGTCACCGCAGAGAGCGCAGGATGTGGCACGGCGCCGGGTGGCGGGGGCAGCAGGGTGTTAAGGGTTTCCGCGTCTCGAGCTGCCGCTGCCGTGGGGCAGGGAGATGCCAGCTCCTGCGTTTGCCGGTGAGTCTGCAGGGAGGGGTGGCAGTTCCTGCGTGGTCTCAAGTGGGAAGGGGCAGTGGGAGGGGGCTCTCGGCCAAGCCTGATGCCTTGTGTCCTCCACAGTGCGTGGCAAAGGGCGAGTCTTGATCTCCCTCACTCCCCAAGAAGAAGCCAAGTGTCCCAGCGCCGCCGTGGACACTTTTCTCAACAGCACCCTCACCACCCGCCTCCTCCCTGCCCTCTACTCTGTGGTCCTGCTCGTGGGGCTGCCGGCCAATGCTCTGGCTTGCTGGGTCCTGGTGGCCAACTTCAGGAGATGTTCCAGCACCCTCTTCCTGCTCAACCTGGCCAGCGCCGACCTGCTCTTTGTCCTCCTGCTGCCCTTCAAGATCTCCTACCACCTCTTGGGCAATCACTGGCTCTTTGGGGACTACCTGTGCCGCACCATGATGGCCTTCTTCTACGGGAACATGTACAGCTCCATCCTCTTCCTCACCTGCATCGGCCTGGAGCGCTACATCTCTGTGGTGCACCCGTTCCTGTGGAAGGGCTCCAGTTGGACATGGGGCAAGGCGAGCGTCTGTGTGGGCATCTGGCTGGTGGTGGGGCTGGGCATGAGCCCCCTGCTTTTGCACCCCCAGATAAGTCATATCTCCAGCCTGAACATCACAACGTGCCACGATGTCCTGGATAAGGATAAGCACATGTTCCTTGCCTACTATTTCCTCTCCCTGGTAGGGGTGGGATTTGGCTTGCCCTTTGTGCTCATGACCATCTCCTACGGCTGCATCCTGGTGCGGCTGCTGGCCAAAGGGCGACGCTATGGGCAGCTGGTGCATGTCCTGGCCCTGGTCCTCCTGGTCTTCATCCTCTGCTTCACCCCCAGCAACGTGCTGCTCTTCACCCACTACGTACTGGAGGCCAAAGGGTGCCACAACGTCACCTACATCTGGTACGCTGTGGCCCTGGTGCTCAGCGCCTTCAACAACTGCTTCGATCCCTTTGTCTACTTCTATGTTTCCGAGGATTTTCGGGGCTGGGTCCGGGATGCTGTCAGCTGCTGCCCAGGGGGGCTCAAGACCTCGTCAGGGAGAGCTTCGGATAAGACAGTCTTGCCCCTGAGGTCCAGCGAGCAGAGCCAGCTGTAGGCAGGTCTAGGGGGTGCTGGGCTGTGCCCCCCTGCCCCGGGGAGGGGGGACCCTGCGGTTTGGTACCCAGCACGAAGGGCCACGCCGTCCTGGGCTGGCAGCAGACTTGGGCAGAAAATCCTGCCCTGCATCTGAGGTTCACTAGGGCTTTGCCCCGGTGAAGCAGTTCTGACGCCGCTGGTGCTGCCGCCATCCCGTGGGTCCCTCGGCTGGCACCCCAGTCTCCCCTCCTGCCGGACCCCATCGTCCCTCACCATTCCTCCTGCAGCGACCAAACCCTCCAGAGTACAAATAAAAGTTTATTTCTCCCCGCTGGTGGAAGGAACAGGTATAAATATCCCAGCTGAGCAGGAGCCGTCCTCCATCGCCAGAACTGCACCCCGAGCACACATGGCCACCCCTGCTTCTCTTGACCCCCCCCCCCTGTAAAATATGCCACAGTAGATGCAAGAATGGAAGTGGGGGATGACTTGTGGGTCCTGACCCTGCCCCACAGGTCCAGCGCTGGGGAGGGGATATCATGCTGTGTTCCTTGGTGCTGGAAGGCACCACATGCCCCCCTGCCCCACACTCTGCGGTGCTGCCAAAACATGCGGACAGGCTTTTATTCTCCCTTTTAGTTTCTTCCCTCGGCGATGGGCCTGATGGCAGATGTGCCACCCACGAGGAAGAGCAGTGTGTGGCAGCATCCCCAGCCCACCCAACAGGGGGTACCGCCCCTCAGCATCCCAACCCCCACTACTCCCCTGCTCCCCACTGCTCCCCGTTCCCAGCCCAGCGCTGGGGTCAGGAGGAAGAGGAGGAGGAGGAGGGTGCGGGCTCCATGATGTGGGAGCGTGGGGTACCTGTCGTTGCTCCCGCTGGGCGCAACTTGACCCCCAGGTCGGTGGCCGCCCCTTCGACACACCAGGTCACGTCACCGGCTGGCCTGGCCCAGGTTGCTGTCCCTCGTTTTTCCTAAGGATGATGCTACTGAGCTCTTGGATGAGTTTGTCGTTGATGGGGGAGGAAGACTGCATGCTCCTCTTCCTGGGGTTCTCCAGGGAGGTCTCTGTGCTGGGACTGCTCCCTGGTGTGGCTGCCTGCTCCCAGTCCCTGCCCAGTGCCAGGGAAGGCTCCACGTTCCTCTCCAGAGAGGCTGTTTTGGTGGGTCTGAGCCCCTGGGCTGGAGCTTTGTCGCTTTCCAGGTTCAAGCCCCTTTCGAGGGACAGGGCTTTGGGGACGGAGGGACCCACTACCCTCTGAGCTGGGCTAGCGGGCAGCGAGGAGCGCAGCGCCGTGTCCGGGGGCTGCTCGGGGAACGGGGCCGGCTTCTTGGACCTGTCCACAGGGGGCACGGCCGACAGGTCTGCCAGCAGCCCTCGCCCCAGCTCCAGTGCGGCCAGCTCGGGGAAGTTGCCCACCTCTTCGTAGACAGGATCAGCATCTGCCTCCTTCTCCTGCTGCTCCTCCAGGGAGTCCTGGTGCATCTTCATGGGCTGGGGAAGGGCAGGGGGTCAGTGTGAGGGACATGGTCTGCACTGCTCAGGTCTACCCCTCCATCCCCCCTCATCTTGGCCTCCCTACACTGGGGCGCTGCTCAGGGAGCCTTGCCCCTCAATGTGGGGCTGATGCCTGCAGGGCACCCACCCTCCATCAGGTCTCTTGCCTTAGTCCCTGTTGCCCTTTTTTCCCCCGTTGCCGATGGACGGGGAGAGTTTTGATTCCTGCTGAGGAGTGGTCCATGCCACCAGGCTGTGACACCAGCCCAGCATCCCTTGGCAGAGAAGGTCTGGGGTGGGGAGGGCAGGCGGGTGCCCATGCAGAGCACAAAGCCAGGTGAGGCGGCATCCAGCCAGATGGCCCCTGGGGAAATAACCCTGGTGGCAAGGGAGGACCCAAACCAACTTCCTCACATTTCTTATGTTGATGCCCCCCTGGGCAATGCGCACCTAGCAGGAGAGACCCTGGGAGCTGGGCTGGACTGTTGTGGTCTTTCTTGCACACACTGGGACCATGCAGGGACCCCCATCCCCGGGTATGGGACACACAGAGCAATGGGCACCCCTTCCTCTGCCCCACAGTGTGGACGGGATGGCCCCGGGCATGTCTCTGTGTGCAGGTGGGATGCTGCAGGCGAGCCCTTGCTGCCGTAGCCGGGAGGCAGGGTGCAAAGCCAGCAACGGAGGCGCTCCACGTGTGCACGGGTACTTACAAAGAACATGGACAAAGTCCTTCGTGTGTGCAGGCGGCGCTAGAAACAGAGGAGACGGGCAGAGGTAAGCATGGGAGAGCGCGGAGCAGGGTCGCGGGTGCCTCAGCAGGCAGAGGACGGGCCGTGGGGTGCCCTCACGGGGCCCTGCACGCACAGAGAGGCGGCACAGACACGAGCAGAGCCTGCAGCACGCACACGCCGCCCAGCACAGCGACACACACTCAAAGCATCCATGGCTGCCAGGCAGCCTGCANAGCAGGCAGAGGACGGGCCGTGGGGTGCCCTCACGGGGCCCTGCACGCACAGAGAGGCGGCACAGACACGAGCAGAGCCTGCAGCACGCACACGCCGCCCAGCACAGCGACACACACTCAAAGCAGCCCAGAGGTGGGCCCATGGTCTCGGGATGGGTGCGTGGACCTAGGTGGGTGCAGGAGCACCCGTGGGTGGGGGTAGCTGCGGGGGGGGAAGCTTTACCAGGGTCTGGTTGGCGGAGAGCATGGTGGCGTCGGTGCTGTCCCCGTGCAGGGGCACCAGCGGCATAGTGCCGAACTTCTGCTTGGCGAGGTCGGAGGAGGAGCGCCGGCGCAGGATGACGGGGCGCAGGTCATCGTGCTGTGCACAGAGGCAGGGCAGGGCGAGGAGGTCACGCCAGGCTGCCCTGCCAGCCCCCGTCCCATCCCATCCCAGCCAGTCTGCGCCCACCTGAGCCTTGAGGATGCTGGTGGTCCAGTCCCACAGCTCAGCCTGCCCCGAGCACACCAGGTACCTGCGGAGGAGTCAGCTGAGAAGCTGCCAGGGAGCAGGGCCAGGAGGGTGCACGTCTCCTCGTCACCTTGCCCGTGAGCCCAGGGCTGTCAGGCACAGCGACACCCAGTTGGGCTGCACCTCTGAAAGCCTTTGCGTGCCCAAATTGTAGCTTCAGGGCAAGGCGAGAGTTTGTTGGGCACCCACGAGGCACCTCGGCTCAGCTGCCCTTGCTGCCCTTAGGAAAATATCTCAACCCCATGCTGGGGGCAGGCGACGTGCTCAGCTGCTCCCCCAGCACCATCAGCGTCAGGAAAATGGGGACAGGATCAGCAGGATGGCGGGGTTTCCCCAGGCACCCAGTGATGCCAGGGAGAGCAGGGCAGGGAGCCCAGCTCAGTGCAGGCTGCAGGAGCACCCGGTGTTGGGTGCCGGGGGACGGAGAGCAGGGCTGGGTGAAGGCTGGCAGCACGGCCACGCAGGTGACACACAGGCTCGGGCTGGGGACCCTCCGGGGACTGGTGCTGGGTGCTTGGAAGGTGCATCTCCCAGGGATGCTGAGGTGGGTGGGGAGGTAGGAAGGGTGGGTGGTAGGCAGACGGATTGCCCCTGAAGCCTGGCCCTCGCCTTGTGCCTGGGAGCATGTGTCCTCAGCACTCTGTCCCTGGAGTGCTCCAGCCGGGCACCAGCCCTGCTCAAGAGCCCCAGCGCCCTGTCGCACTGCTCCCGGGATGTCCCATTTCTATTAAAACTGGGGACAGATCTCAGCATCCGCCCAGCCCCAGGGGATGGCAGGGGCAGGTACTCACAGCTGCTGCTTGTCCAGGGTCAGTGTGAAACCCCACCTGGGGAAAGAAAGAGACAGGCTGTGGGGCAGCACCACCAAGGTCAGACGCAGCCCGGGGTCCGTGGGAAGTGGGGTGGGGGAATGAGTTTGCCCCATGGGCCCAGCCTTGCCATGGCTTTGGGCCCTGGTGGAGCTTGGCACGCTCCCAGCAGCTGGGTTTGTGTGCTGGGGGCAGGGACCAAGGGATGCATGCCCCAGGGCCATGTCCAGGGAAGGTCCCACTTACTGGGCTGGTGGCTTCAGCTTCTTCCTAATGCCCATGTAAACCTTGGCTGCGTCCAGGGGCCACTCACGCTCCGGCTTGGCACTCTGGGGAAGGAGATCCTTCTGGTCAGCTCAGCTTGGTGCCAGACTCCCTGCCAGGAGAACAGCCACCACCGTGCCACCACCGTGCCACCACTGTCCCTGGGCTCCCCCTCCCTGACTCTCCTCCTGTCCTCGGGGTGCCGGTCCATCCCCACAGCATCCCCTGAGTACCCTCTTCTCCTTGAGCAGCAGCAGCTTCCGCTCCCGGATGACGAAGTAGCGCTCCTGAAACTTGTTCCCCAGGAGCCTGGGGGGCTCCTCGCGGCATTTCAGCAGCCCGCACTTGGGGGTCTCACGCTTGGCGCCTGCCCAGTGGGAAGAGACAGGGGTCAGGAGGTGTGAGGACGTGAGGGTGTCTGTGGGTCTCAGGGATGTGCCCCTGATGGCTGCAGGGAGGCCAGAGGAAGCTGGGGCAGAGCTATCCCCCTCTGGGGACACCCCTAGGGGCTGGGATCCTCTGTGGTTGCCTTACCTGTGAAGAGACAGCTGCCCTCACCGATGGGGACCTTCCTCACCAGCAGGAACGCAGCACTGGGCTCTGGGAGCTTGCACCACTGCAAAGCCTGCTCCAGCACCTTCTCCTTGGGGTGCAGGGGCCGCTCTGGAGAGGCAGGGACACTGTCACTGCCGTATCTCCTCCACTGTGCCAGTCCCTGTCCCCCCTGCCACTGGCAGTGAGGTGACCCTCGTATCCCACCCCTCCTCCTCACCAGTCTGGCTATGCTGAGAGCATCTCCCCGTGCCATCCCCACCATGCTCACCCAGCTCCCCGTTCTCCAGGACCTCGAAGGTCAGCCAGACGTCCAGGCTGGCCGCCACATTGCGCATCTCCAGCACCTGGTTGGTGAGCTCCTCCGCTGTCATCGTGGGGGACACCTGGGACCAGACACATGGGGAGCTGCAGTGGGTGGTGGCGGGATGGCTCGCAGGGACAGGCTATGCCAGGAGCCTGCCTCCCTCCTTGTTTCCTCCAGCATGGCCTTCCTTTGGGACTCACCTTGAGGGTAACACAGCAGTCGGGCAGCTTCTGCTCCAGGTAAACCTCGATGATGAGGTCCCCTGCTTGGGAGAGCTGGGGGAAGAGTAGGTGGCATTGGTGCCATGCTGGCGGGGGTGCTGTGGGCATCCTGTCTCCCCAGGGCATGGCGATGGTGCACCAGGGAGCTGGGACTGCTTCTCCCCTGGGTAGGAGCCTCAAGGTAACGGGCAAAGGGGAGATAAGTTGGGGAAGGTCCTTCCCCAGATATCTGGTGTGGGACCACAGGGACACAGGGTAGGCAGATGGGAGTGCCCTCATCCTCTAACCGGTCCCACCAGCCTGGGGGTCTCTGATAGGATGGGGACCAGCAAGCACATCCCTAGTACCTGGGTGTCCTTCCAGGTGGTAATCAGACTGTTCTCCAGATCCATCTGGGATACCTGGTCCTCGTCAATCTGCCAGGGGAAGGGTGCACAGGGTGAGAAGGGAGACACATGGAGTCAACGTGGAGTGGGATATAGCTTGTGGACACAGGGCCAGGATGGAGGGGTGCAGGGGGAGGCAAGGGGATGACGTATGGGGGCATACAAGGGGAGATGGCCAGGTTCAGCCTGGGCTGGCAGTGCCCCTGCAGGGAGCTTACGTTGAAGATGCTGACATAGTTGTCTATGAGGTCTTCCATCACCTTGACCTCGTGCTCCCCTTTGCCATCAGTCTGGAAGAGGCTGGGAGCGAAGAGCAGCGACAGGTTCTTGGTGCTCATCTGGTTGAGGTCTGCACATTTCTGCACCCTGGGGTAAGGAGGACAGAGGTGAGGGACTGATCCCACTCTGGATGTGGTTTCAGCCCCAGCCACCCTCCTCTGCCTCATACAAACTCTCCTGAAAGCCAGCCCGTTTTCCCCCAGCTCCTCTTCAAGCCAGGCAGTTCCTGTTCGGAGCACTTTCAGCTGCCATCAAACCAGACAACAGCCCCACCTCATACTCCGAGTTGGGAATGGGAACTTGTTTTTTTCCCTCTTTTTCGGGCGTTCATGAAGATTATGTCCTTTAGGAGAGTGTCACCTACTCCCAAACACCCTGTCTCTCCGTCTTTGTGAACTTTTGAGGTATCCCTGAGTGGCATACTGCAGGACGCACGCCCCAGCAACAGCTAGGGGGCTGGTGGGGCAGGGCACAGGCACTGGGCTCTTCCTGGCTGGCAGGGATGGGACACAGTGTTCCCTGGGCACTGGAGAGACCTCGCGATGCTGGCTGGACCAGGGGACCCGGCTGGGAGGTGGCCCACTGACCGGTAGAGGTGCCCTATCAGCGCAGCCAGGGTCTTGTAGTTGAGGCGAGGCAGACGATGAATAAGCTCCTTGTATCTCTCCAGGCGCTGGGGCTTCGAGGAGATCTCTGTAGGGAGGAAAACAAGTCGTGGACCATTTCTGAGTTCAGTGGACACGGAGCTGACATGGTTCTGGGGCTGTCCTCGTCTGGAGGGACACCAGCCCCAGGGGTCCCTGGCAGGCAGCCCAGTGTGGGAGCAGGGGCTGGGTGAAGGAGGTACCTGCAGCCTCCTTCCACTGTGCGTGCAGCTCCAGGGTGAAGACGGGGTCCTCGAGCTCGCGGAAGAACCTCTTCAGCACATCAGTGACGTCCTCGATGAAGTTGTCATTGATGCGCAGCTTGACATTGCGGGCATCCCGCCGAAACTCCTCCATCAGTACCTTGATCCGGGACTTGGCTCCATTCTTGCGGTAAATCCCCTCGTGCCGCAGCCCTGGGGCAGGGACATAGGGTCATGGAGGCCCAATCCTCCCCAGAGAATTCCCAGTGGGGCTGCTGCCTCGAGAGTGATGCCTCCCGCCTGTGGACCCCTCAGGTGCCCCGTGTGTGGCGGAGGATGCTCCGGCGGTGGTGCCACCAGGCTGGACTCACCGTACTGCGTGATGAAGGCGATGCAGCTGTCCACGATGATGGGGATGTCCCCTCGGCTCAGCTGCTGGTCCTTCAGTGCATTTCCTCGGCCCCCGGCTGATGCCTGGATGTCGGCGTACCATGCTGCTGAGTCCACCCGCGACAAGCCCTGCAGGTAAAACGTCCTGAGAACGACAAGGGCAGAGAAGAGGGAATGAAGGTTGCTGGGGTGAGGGGATGGGTTACCCCCTCCTGCCCGTAGACACGGCCTTGCTCTGGGACAGGGCACAGCCAGGCTGAGCCGAAAGACACCCTACCCTGGTGAGAGACCCCAGGCTGGGGAGCCCTCCGTAGGCCCCTTGGCCACAGCCCTGCTGTCCCAGAAGCATCCCCACCAAAGGTTTGGGATCAGGATTGACCCACGCAGGAGTGCCTTTGCCCCGGCAGCCTGCTGAGCTCGCTTGGCACATTCCGCAGCCATGACTCACCTTCCCATCTCCACTAGGACCAGCAGCTCCTTCTTCTCTGGGGTCTCTGTGGGGGGAACCAGACCTGCATTGGGGTGAGAAGTAGAGGGGTGAGAGCTGTGCGTGGCTGCCCGCTGTGGGGTGCCTGTCCCAGGCTGCGGCATGGCAGAGCTGCAGAGGGGTCTGGACAGGCTGGATCGATGGGCTGAGGCCAATGGCATGAGGTTCACCAAGGCCAAGTGCCGGGTCCTGCCCTTGGGTCACACCAACCCCAAGCAGCGCTACAGGCTCGGGGCGGAGTGGCTGGAAAGCTGCCTGG
>VXBO01005789.1:25724-58988 GCA_013400135.1 Rhinoptilus africanus
GGAAAGGCTCCAGGAAAGGCGATGAAGTTGGCCCAAGCCCTGTCATAGCTCCTGTCTGTGGAGCACCTGAGCAAGCTGGGGAACTCCAGTGGGGAGAGGGTGAGTGACGGGCGGAAGTTTCTGAAGCCGTGAGCAGCATGAGAAGGGCAGAGAGGTACCTTCTGGCCACCACCACTTCGGTCACAGGAGCTGGGGACCATCAGACAGGGGACTCGGCAGGAGCAGGGTGCAGAACCGCATGGTAGAGGAGTGGCTAGCCTGTGGATCTCCTTGCCATGGGACGTTGTAGATGGAGAAATTTGTGAAGGAGAAACCCTCTGGGGGCTACTGAATATGAGAAACCATCTCCGGCTTATAAGTCCATGTGCTACAAATGCTTTTGGCCAGGATAATGACCCCAAACCTCATCATAAATGCTCCAAGCAGCCGATTTGAGCACTGCCTCGTCGCAGGAACCAAGGCATTGCATGGACCTGTGCTTCGACCCTGGCCAAGCACCTTGTGAAGCCATCAGACATCAGATGTCACTGAACCGTGTGGGACAGAAGCAAGACCCGAAGCTTGCCTGGGAGGATGCTGGGCTGGAGCCACCCAGGCTAGGGGTCAGCTCCAGAGAAGTGGGGTGGTGCATGGGGCTGAGGAGGTGGGTGTAAAGGGAAAATGGCCTGTTTGGCTCCGGTGTCTGCAAGAAAGATGAGAAATAGCCATGGGCAGCTGGGAGGCTCAAAACACAATTAAAATTGCTATTTAATTAGCACAACAGAGCCTTGGCAGAGTGGTTTGTCTGGCTTGAGTCCCAGCCCAGTGTCCAGCTTCTTCAGGATGGACTGGCCAGAGATTGAGTTGGCTGGATGTATCTGTAGGTCATAGGCGGACATCAGCCTTTGGTGCCAGAGCCGAGTGGGATACAGACCCACTGAATGCGTCAAGGCAAGAGAAAAAGGGGAAAAATTCATGACAGCCCCTCACAAGCCATGATTTATAGACACTGAAACCACAAAGAGCTGGAGAACAAGCAGCATCTGGCAGGGAGAAGTGAAGCCCAGAGCCCAGCTGGAGTGGGGTCTCTCAGCTCCCCGGGAGCATGCCAGGCCCCAGGCCGTCTCCCAGTTCTGTCCTGGAGGACACAGTTGGTGGAGGAAGCCCCCAAGCAACAAGCCTGCAAAGGCCAAGCCATCTCCCTTTTCAGCTGGTGTCAGGCAGTGAAGACAATTAACCTTAGGGCCAAATGAGTCCCCAGGGCAAGGAGAGGGTATTTCCAGGTCAGCTGAGCCTGGAGGGTGGCGCCTGAGGTGCACTGAGTTGGGGCAGTCTCAGCCTGTCAGTGCTCGTATGGGAGAGCTGGGTGATGGAAGAGAGGGATCTGCTGGTGGTGAGGGCACCAAGGAGCTGCTGATGGATCTGGTTACTTCAAGTGGGGGTCACGGGCGAGACAAACAACCTGCTGGGGGGGACCTGGAGGTAGGTAGGGAGATAAGGAAGAAGCTCTCAAGCACACACCGTGCCCAGTGTTTCTTTTCCTGCAGGGAAGGTGCCTTGAGGTGGAGGGGGAAGCGCTCCAGGTAGGTACCTGCCTGAGGATCGTCTGATCGTGGGTCTCTACGCAAACCGGGGCAGGGTCCACCATCCTCACCATGGTGCCTGATGAGCTGCTGTCTGACCGAGTTCCCTGAGCTCTGTGGGGTGACACAGGCACTGCTGTGCCACCGTCTCTCTCCTGCTGAGGCTGGTGTCTGACGTAGGGCAGACGTTGTCCTCCGCAGCAGTTCTTGGAGGGGCTGAGCACCACCAGCTCGGATGAAAGTGCTCAGCATCAGAGTGGGTGAATCCCACCGTATGCTCCAGGCTCTGCTGGGCTCTCAGAGGGTTCCAGTTTTAAGGGCTTCTAGTTTTAAGAGGAATTTCGCATTCCCCCTCCTCTTTGCTGAGGGTATCTCATTGCTGGCCAAGGTGGCTCTGCCCGTCTCTAACAGTGGCAGTGACTTCCCAGACCCCGGGACAGAGTACGGTGTGGTCCAGATGAAACTGCCCCAGAACAGGGTGAGAGGAGATGTCTCAGACGGGAGGAAGACATTGTGCCAAAGGGGTGGGAGGGCCTCCCTGAATTTTGGGATCGGGAAGTATTTCCCACAATGAGTGGGTTGGTGGGCTGCAGAGGATGCACACAGTATCTCCAGTGGCCAGGTGCCAGCCAGCAGGATGAGTCACTGGCTGAACTGGAGAAACACCAGTGTAGAAGGGGAGGATCAGGAGGTCCCACAGAGGCAGGGGCAGGATCCAGTGCTGGCTGTCAGCAGCTCAGCAGGAATCCATAGCTCTGCTCCAGGGGGATCCTGGTCAGACTGGTGGGACTAGTCTGAGGAGGAAAGTATTGGCGCGGCTGGCCAATGGGATCCATGAGCGCAATGCAAAAGGTCTTCAAAGGATTTTCTGTCGCTTGTTCAACCTCCCACACTCCCCACCAGGCTGAGAGAAAAACTATGAACGACTGCCCCTGCCACCCTGCTGACGGTCTCATCCTGCCTCTTCTCAGCAAGCCCAGGCTGCAGAGTTCCTGGAGAGCCCAGGACTGCGTGTGCCTGGTGGATGCCCTTGGGATGCTCTGTATCCTGGCTCCCTGGAAGCAGGTGGATGGAGACTGTGACCCACAGGCCAGCACCCAGCCCTGCTCTGACCAGCTGGTTCAGGGGCTCCACAGCAGATTTTGGTATTTCTGGCTACAGAACTCCTGTTCGCAGGTATTTGCAGCTCCCTGCCCGTGTCCTGTGTTGGTTCTCATCTGGCTGCAACGTCTGGCTGCCTGTGGCACCGGATCAGGCCACGCTGCAGTGACTCGCCACCCAGAGCAGGAGAAGGGCTGGACCGACCAGCGCTAGGGCCAGAACAGCAGGGACATGGGGATGCACTGGCCAGTATGGCCCTGGGCGATGCTGAAGGACACAGTGCTGCAGCTCGCCGCCTCCTCTCTAAACAACACAGGAAAAGGAACCCTCCCCATCTGAAATGGGAAGAGGAGCTTTCCTTCCTCTTTCTGAGATGCTATCAGGAGTTATGGAAAGTACATTTCAAAAACATTTTAAAGGTGCCCCTCACAACCTCACTGCCCCCATGATGTGGCAGATAAGCAAATGTTGATCTGATGATGCTATAGCCTTTGGAGGTCGCACATTCTTTCATCTGGAGCTCGGAGCCATCCCTTTTCTGAGCAATCCCTGTCCCCCATGGTGTTTCCCCACTCCCAGCAGCAAATCCTGCTTGGTGTGCAGGTGCCCAGTGCCTCTGGCATTGCCCTATCTGTGCACCCGGAGCATCTGCTGGCAAGCACTGCCCCTTGAGGGCCACCCAACAGCACTGGTTCCTTCTCGTCTACAAGACCATCAGCTCTTCCTGAAACGGTTGACCTGCTCTCAGCCACACCTGATGGGCTCTACGGTGGGGCAGGAGCCCCCACTGCCTCTCAGGCTGTCCCTAGGGCTGTCCCCCTGGCATGCAAACCCCAGAGTCCAAGCCCAGCCCCTGGAGCCCAGCGGAGGTTATGCCTACCTGCACGCTTCTCGCTCCAGCTCCAGCTCAGACACTGCCTCGTAGCTCTGGTCGGAGGAGATGCCCACACCCTGGCAGGAGAGACTGGTCACATCTCCTGTCCCCTTTGCCCCATTCCAGACCTCCTCAGCCTGCCTCGCCCACTGTGTGAGGGTCTCAGCCTGTGCCCCCCACCCCAGCGGTGATGCTCAGCCAGGCACGGATAGGCATCACGGTCTCACCAGCCGTAGCTCCCTACTTTATAGTAGCTGGTGTGACACAGAGTGACAGTAGGGGACAGGCACCATCCCCACAGTCTCCTCTCACCTTCTGCTCCCGGGATGGGGCTACGTGCCCAAAGACGGTCTCGCTGTAGGGGCTGATGGGCTGCTCGCTGACCTCTGTGGGCAGAGACATGGGAGGGAAAGGCAGTCAGTGGTGCTTGCTGTGGGGCAGCAATCGGACAGGACTGCCCGCCCTGGAGGGGGACCCCTCCACCGAGCCCATCGTGGTGTGCACCAACATCCAGGTTGTCTGTCACAACAGAGGTGCCAGCCCAAATACATGTGGGGCTGGGCCCTGCCTTAGCCTGGGGCCACCCTGGTCCCTGGGTGAGGCAGGAGCAGGGGGCAGGACCTGGAGGGAAAGGCAAGGTGCATGGATGTCCCCCTTACCCCCCTTCTTTGGGGACACCGGGAGATCCCCGCTGTGCACCGGTGGCCTGGGGGCTCTCACCTGGCTTGCCGGTGGGTCTCTGCAGGATGGGGGGCAGGCTCCCGTCGGGCCAGCCGGGACTGCTGGAAAACAGGAGAAGGGTTACTGCAGCTGCGGCTGGGATGCGGTGGGAGCCTGTGGGGTTTTTCCACCTTGTATTCCGATCTGGCTTACATGGGCTAGAGGCTGTGCCTGGCCAGGGCTGAGCCTGGATTTTTCCCCCCAGGATGAGCAGCACCCCCGCCCTCCTCCCAGTGCTCTCCTTGCTCCCTTCTCCTCCCCATCCTGGGACCCCTCAGGCTGTTTCTCCTGGGGCTGGTGGGCATTTCCCATCCCAGCTCGCCCCCCCTTCTAACATCTCTGACCTTTCTCCCAGCATGAGCCAGCCCCAGAGCCTTCAGCCACCCTCTCACTATGTCGGGGAGCTCCAGCTCTGTTACCTGGGGGGGGGCGAAGAGGGGCAGCAGCTTCTCCCCCCAAGCAGAACAAGCCATCCAGGGGCCCAGGGACACCCTGTCAGTTCAGAGGGATCCCAGCTGCCCTGCAGGACTGCTCCGTGCGGAGCCCGGGGAAGGCACAGGGAGGGTGGTGAAAGAGGCTTTGTCAGCACCCGGAGGCAGGGAGGGAGAGGCTGGGAAGGGGCCCCCGGGGTGGGGGCTCTCTGGATCCTCAGCTCTGGCTGCTCTGCACCCCCGCTCCGCTCCCCAGGGCAAGGGAAAGTGTCTGCTTACTCAGGCTTATTGTCCTGCTGGGTCAGATCCTGCGGGGACGGAGCCGGGGGCTGAGCGAGAGCCCGACCCTGGGGGCCATGCTCCCCTCCTGAGTCCTCGGTGGGTGCTGATGGGGGCTTGAGTCCTTCGTAGATGACGTTGGACACCATCTCCAGCCTGCCCTGCCCTGAGCCTGGCTGTGAGGCTGCTCTGGGGCACGGCGAGGGATCTCTCTTGGCTGGGGTAGCTGTGGCTGGCAAGGGAGGGTTGGATGCAGGGTGTCCCTCCGGCACACTCCCAGGGCTGGGCTCTGCTGTGGGGACCCTGTGGCTGAGCCGTGGTGGGACAGACGGGGCAGACGTGGGGGATTTCTCCGATGCTTCCAGGGCTTGTCCATGATCCAGAGCTGGGGGAGACCGTGTCTCTTCCCGAGCTTTGTCCCGTGCTCCCAGTCGGGATGCTCCTATGCCCATGGCCACGGTTGCTCCCGGGCCGGGTGGCAGTGCTGGCCTGGGCTCTGGGCTCTCCAAATCCGTGGAGCTTTCTCCTGGCACAAACCCCTCCAGTACCACAAAGGCTGCGGGTGCCCTCTCGCTGCCCGGGCTGCGTGCCGGCACCGTGGTGCGTGCTGGTGGCGTGGGCGCCAAGCCTTGCTCCGGCTTTGAGCGAGGGAAAATAGTCCTTGGCTTGGGAACTGGCTTCACAAGGGGAGGAGCAGGGTCCTTCTCTAGAGGCGATGCCTGGGCGGGTGCAGCGACACGCTGCTGTGTCCCAGAGGCGTCAGTAGCCTCTTCTGGCTCTGCTTTCATGGCATCCTTGCCCTCCTTGAGGGCTTCCAGGACCTCGGTGGCTTGGAAATGGGTGTCTCCTGCTGCAGGTCCCCCCTGGGATTGACTGAGCATCCGTGTCTGCCGTGCCAAGTTCAGAATCCTTTTGCGGTGCCCGGTGGCAGTGATGCCAATCCGCTGCAAGTGGTCGCCATCCAGCGAGGCAGCCTCTCTGGCGACGTGGTACCCATGCTGCTTGAAAACATCCCGGTACCTCTCCAAGTGGATGGTGGCCAGCCAGTCTGCAATATCGGAGTCAGGACCGCACGGGGAGCTCATGGCCCTGGGGTGCCTCTGGGATGAATGCTCAGCCCATCATCTGTGGAAGGAGGAGAGAAAGGGGATGAGGAGGCAGCAGGAAGGGAGAAGGGGGTTCAACTGCTGCGAAGGGCAGAGATCCCGTGGGTAGGAGCGCGGGATGCTCCTGAACGTCCCCCCGCCTTGCTGCTCTCCCCGCAGTCGCTCACCTCCCAGCTCAAGAAGCCGGCATCCTGTTATTCCTCAGCCCCAAGCCTCTCCGCCCCTCCCCGGAGCTGCCGGATCCTGGCCTCTCTTTGTCGAGGAGGCCGTGACCTGAGTCCGGACAGGAACCGAGCGGCCGGGGGCTCAGAGGGGAGTGGGTGGTCGGACAGATGCTGGGTGCTGCGGCATCCTGGGCTCTGCCGTGTGGGAGGCTGGGCGGGAGAAGGACGAGCCTCGGCACAGCCAGAAGAGTGTCCTGTTGGAGGGGGCTGCCCAAGGCGGATAATGGGGGGAGCAGCTGAGCCCCTCCCAGGGGATGAGCTCCTGTGCTGGCCAGCTCGGGGAGGGCTCTGCAGCCGGAAGGGCCAGACCATAATCTCTCTCTTTTGCTGCTGGCGAGGGCATGGGAGAGGTCAGCATGACTCACGGGCAGGCAGAGGGGGGACAGCCTCCCACCCACCCCCAGCTGGGACGGGCCCCCGCGCGCCCCGCTGCCAGCACCCGGAGCTGGAGACAGAGGGGCACAGCGCGGTGCCCACCCGCCAGGTCCCGCTCTGCCACGGATCCCCATGGACAAATTTTTTGCTGGCACGGCCCCGGGACAGAGCTGCAGGCTCTCCGCGGAGCGCTGAGGGCCTTTTTCCCATGAATCACGCTGCTCCGCACTAAACCATCTGTGCTGACTGTGCTGCCACTGGGTCTTTTTCCAGTTCCTCCATTTCCCTCTATTGTTCGGCGCAGGCTTCCTTCCTGCTGCCTGCATGCTCCCACGCATCCCCTGCCCCCTCCCGCAGGAGCCGTGTCCCGACCCGCTGAGGGACGGAGGGACAGCAGAGCCAGGCGCCCTGCTGCACTGACCCGCAGGCATCTGCCTGCTGCCCACTGCTGCCTGCGCAGGCAGGGGTTGCATGAGTGGCGTGGGGAAGCGTGGGCAGGCTGGTGTGCCAGCCGAGGTGGTGGTGTTCCTGGGAGCACGTGGGGTGGGATGCTGCCAGCAAGCACTCATGAGCAGGAGGGCTCTCTGCTCACGTGCCTTTTTGTGGGGTGTGCGCCCAACCCCATACGCGTGTGAGCGAGGGGGGCATCCCCACGGGGCCGTGCACTGGTGTGCGTGGAGGAGGGACAGATGTGGCAGGAGCTGGCTGAGGAGCTGCGGGAGCAGGGCGTGAGGAGCAGGGCACGGGGACGTGGGAGCTGGAAGGCTGCTTGTTGATGTAGGACCTACACAAAGGGCTGAGCAGGGGGAGGTGGAGGGTGATATCCTCTACCGCTGGGGGTTGGGTGTCTCTGCCGCAGGGTTAAAGGGCTGTACCCACTTCTGCCCAACAGCCCGGTGCCGAAATGGGGCAATTTCCCCCTTTCTTGTGTCTGTATTACCCCGAGGGATCTGCGGACAGCTTTGCCCACAGCCTGCCCTGCCTGGGGCTTCAGCAGGCAGCCTCTTGCAAGGAGCTGGCTCCCAAGACCTCCCAAAGCCCAGGCAGTGGCACAGCAGGGCCGTGCCAGGCACTGGGCTGTGTTATGCCTCTCCGGGACAGTCCAACTGTGCCTGTGGTCAGTGGCACTTCACAGGGAGGTAGACACCATCCCTGTCCCTGGCAAACCCACGCGGACCAGCCGGCGCAGTGGGCTGGAAGCGGGCACGGACTGTCAGGGTGCTGGCCCTTCCCCCCTGCCCCCAAGTCTGTCCCGTCTGTCCCATCCATCCCCTGCCACCTTCAGGGTTCTCCCTCACCTCTTGCCCCACCGCGTGGTCTGCAGCCCCCGGGGTTGGCTCCAGCAGAGCAGCGCGGTGGCAGGGACGCCGCGGGCTCCACGGCTGCCCTGCTCTGGGCTCCAGGGTGGTGCCAAGGTGTCCCTGTCAGGCACAGGGCTCAGCCTGCGGGCACGGGCAGGCAGCTCTACAGGAACTACTGCGGGTGCCGGCAGGCTCCGCAGCACCCAGCCTGCGCCTCCCACTGCCGGTCCCTCCTCCAGGCCAACCCTCCGGTCCCCATCCCTGTCCCACCCTCCCATCCTGCCCCTTCCCAGGCACGACCCTGCCCCGCACTTGGCCCCTGGCCTGCCTGCCCTGTGTCCTACCCCTCATCCAGGCTCTTCCCTCCTGCGGGAGCTGACCCCCACCTTCCCCGTTCACCCCCTCATGCTCCTTCTCTCACCTTGCCAGAGAAGGTCCTGCTCCCCACCATGAGTCCTCAGACCTGCATTGCCATGGAGGGACCAGGCTTCCCTGAGACCCACACCCCGAGGCTGAGCTGCCAAGGGAAATCTTGGAAGTTCTGGGCTGCATTCAGCTCTATCTGCTCTTTCTATGTCTGCCTGCAGGCAAGAGGAGATATTCACTATATCCATGGTGGGCTGGGACTGGGCAGGGAGCAGGTGCCGGGAAGGTGCTGCCAAATTGGAGAAAACAGGCTGAAATGTTCATGCTGCTAAGGGGACTCGGGAAGGCTGGCACTGGGGCTGGTTGGGTGTAAAGCTGGGAGCACAAACCCCTCCCCTGTGCTGTAGGGATGCTCGGGATGCAGCACCCTGTCCCACTGCTGGCACCCCATGATAAGGGGGAGTGTGCTGAGGGCAGGACGACAGTGGGGTCTGGAGTGGCAGGGGGACATTGGGAGGGTTTCTCTCCTACAGGGACATTGAGAGGGTTTCTCTCCTGGAAGGAACCTGTGTTTTCACCACTGGCCAGCCCAGCTGCCTTTAATGCAACACATTTCGCAAGAACCCCAGTGGGGCTGGCAGTTGGTCGGCTCCACTATTACCCAACCTTGCACACAAGGGATGTCCCAGGCTGATATCTCACAACACCCTTCAGCCCTTCTCCTGATGGCAAGGCTGATAACTGCTCCCTGCCCTGTAAGGGTCCGTCTCCCTGGGCCCACAGTGCTCCAACTCAGGCTGGTCCTCCTCTCCCCCAGTGATGCCCCCAAAAGTCATTGGCAGTGGCTGGGAGCAGCGGGAGCCCCTGGTGTGAGAGGACCACCCCGTACACCTCCCTCTGTGCACAGCGAGGTGGGGAAAGGCGGTTTCTCCTTATCACAGGCTTGCTCCTACAAAGCAGAAGCAGAACTCAGCATGAGTCCATCACGGCTTTTGCCTTCCTCCCTCTTCCCCATCAGCTGCTCCGGTGGGGGGTGACAGGTTCTCGGGGCTGGGGACAGCGTGGGCGGCCCCATGGACCACCCTGTGTGTAGGGCGTGGAGAAAGGGCGCACAGGGACCCTCAGGGTGTGCAGGTAGGCTCTGACCCTGCACTATGGACCCTACCATCCCCCTGTCTGCCTCTGCCTCTTAGAGGAAGCTATTTGACTACATATAAGCACCACCGCTCGCTGGAAGGCTGCTGAGGTCTGCGGCGTGAGCGGCAAAGGGTGCTGGTAGTGCTGGCGGCAGCTGGTGTGCCGGCGTTTCCATCCTTCTGTGCGGGAGGCATCAGCACTGGGGAAGTACGCTCCTCCGTGGGGACAGACCCTGGCTCACCGCCGTGTGACACCCTGCAGCGTCTCTGCAGACCCCTCGTAACCTGCTGCTGGGAGCCGTGCTCCTCCCTGCATGCTGGGAGGGCAGAGGTGGGCTGCTGGGGAGGGAAACGTTGTCCGAGGGTGGAAGGGATACCCTGGGACTTCCACAGAATGGGAAGCTGCAGTCCCATCTGGTGGCCTGGCATGACCAAGAGCCGGGCCCAGCCCCCACAACCCACATCCTCATGGCTGCTGACAGGCCAGTTTGGTGCAGAAAGCCTTTTCCTCTGCCTCCCTCCTCCCTCCACAGTCACCTACGAGCCACGAGTGGGGCTCGGTTCCCCTGACAGATGGGAAATCCCTGCTCAAGCACCTCTACTGAGCCCCAGCACCCGGTTCCCAAGGGGGAATGCCCTTTCCCAGAGCCTGAATGGGGGCACCCCCCAGCCATGAGACCACCCTGGAGCCAGAGACCTGGCATGGGGCTGTGCCAGAGGATAGTAGGGCACAGTGGAGTACGGGGCATCAGCAGGGCACTGGAAGTCGTGACACGTGTGCTGCGGCTGGGCTTTTTCCTGAGGGCTTACTATGGGCCCACTTTCTACAGTGCAGGTTTCAGTGTCTCCGCGTGACCTCTTTGATGTCTCCCAACCTGCTGACGCAATCTGTGTTTAGATGCTAACCTCATTGAGCCCAGGCAGAGAGCCCTGGCACATCTACAGGTCTGCGCAGCAGGAAGGTCTTGCCTGCTCCCTGGAGGAGAGAGATGGGCAGGATCAGAAAACCCCCCTCGGGCTGGAGGAGTGGACTTCAGGAAAGTGCTGACAAGAGCTGCAGGAAGCCAAGATCAAGATGAAGGCTGGATCCTTCCACCATATTGGCCTGTGAGGTCCTTCCCCTTTCTTGGGAGGATCCATGACACTGCCCCTCAGTGTCCATGTCTTCAGCTGCCCATCCGTCCATTCATCCACCCATCCGTCCATCCATCCATCCATCCATCCATCCATCCATCCATCCATCCATCCATCCATCCATCCATCCATTCTTCCATTCATTTTTCTGTCCCTCCATCCACTCAATCTTCCCTCCCTTCCTCCTTCTTCTTCTCCCTCCTTCCTCCCTCCTTTCTTTTATCTATCTGTGTCCAGCTCTGGAACCCTCAGCACAAGAAGGGCATNCTAACCATCAGGCTTTGCTGCACCCTGGAGAAGCCTTTGCTCTACCTTCAGCCCTACCTGAGCTGGATCGTGCCGGGGGATGTGTGCAGTGATGGTGGGAGCATGTCTTGGGAGCAGGACAGGGTGAGGGACACTCCGGTCTCACAGCTAGAGGGCAAACACCACATTGAACAACTGCAAATGTGGGGCTGGAACTGAGCCCAAAGGGTTTGCTGGGGTATGGCTTGGTGGAGGAGTGGGAAGGAGGGGGAAGCTGGAGGCTGTTGGGCTTGGAACCTTCCTGGACCTCTCCAGGCAAGAGCCCTGCTGGAGGCCAGTCCGTGAGATAAGATGGGCTGCTGGGGGGGCTCGCTGATGGGCTCAGGATCCCGATGTGGGTGAGAGCCGCCCAAGACCTATCTGTGAATTTAGGAGATACAAAGCATGAGATACCAGGGATGGAGTTACATCCTCCTCCGGACTCTGGGGGTACCAGAGTGGGCTGCGGAGGTGTGTGTGGGCAGGACAAGGGGGTCCATGCCACACTCCCCCTAACCCCCATCCATCGCTGGGGGGGGGGACTACTGGCTGACGTCACTGCCTCCAGGCTAATCTCTCATCCAGCAGCAGCTTCCCGTTTCCTTTCCAATCTCTGCACCGAGGGGCGGCTCCTCTCCGCTCAGGAAGAGCCGTCCAGCTGGGCTCTTGTGCGGGGCTGCAGCCCCCGCGTGTCTGGCTGTCACCCCACTGGGCTGTGGGCCACCCACTCCCCCAGCATCCCAGCAAGGACACCGCAGGGGGGGGGGGCTCTGGTCCTCCTACACCCTGCCTGCCCCCTCCCTCGCTTAGGTGCTTGGGGATGCTGGTGCACAGTCCCCTTCCTGTTTGTGAGACAGGAAACCCAGCAGTGGCACAATATTCAGTAAGAAATCACCGCGACGGGGCTCCCGGCACCCCACGGTGTGTGGGGCAGCACCCCTTCCCCAGCCTCACCCCTGGCTGGGCTGATGCTGGGGGCCAGGAGCTCTGCTACAGCCCAGTGCTGGGTGTGGACCAGTGTCTCTGCCACCCCGCTGGCCCTCGTCCTCCCCATGCACTCGATGTCACCACCACCCTGGCCGTTTTGGGCAGCATCCTGGGCTGAGATGTCACCCGCCCTGCTCGCGGCTGGCTGGGGAGCAGGGAGTCCCCGCTGGCCTCCCGCTGCTCACTCAGCAGCTCCTTACGCCTATGTAGGGCTGGCTAAAAATAGCCCTGCAGCGGAGCCGCAGCCCGGCTGCTGCAGAGAAACATCCGGGGAATGAGAAGAGCCGAGGCCACTTCCTGCAGCACCGAGGCCATGCGGGATGGTCTTCACCCCAGCACCCTGCAAGTTCGGGGTGCCAGTGGGCTCTGCCCCATCAGGGCAGCACCCTTGGGTGTTTCTGCCCCTTCTTCTGGCCACGGCACCCTGCCCAGCTCTACCACATCGTTGCAAATTGTTATTGCGGCAATTTTGGGGCTGAGATGTGTATTTCATGGGTAAATCCTCCCTGCTGTGGGTGCCCTCCGTCTGCCGAGGTGGTAGGAGTAGCACAGGGCAGAGAGGGACTGCACCTCTCGCTGTAAGCCCCGTGCACTGTGAGGCACATCTCCTGCCCTTGGATTTTCCGCATTTATCCTGCAGAGGCGGCTTCTCGCCCCTGCTCTGCTTGTGGGGCCAGCCCAGCTGCAAACCCTGGGAGCCGGCTGCCCAAAGGCCAGGACCTCCTCTCCCCTCCTTAAAACTCTCTGCAGCGAGACACATGCGTGTGATGTCCCTCTGGAGCAGCACAGGGGACACACATGACCTAACGGGATGGCTAAAGGGGGACAGGGAGCATCTGCACCCGGGATGCTGGGGTTGGCCTCTGGACAAACTAGGGAGAAGCCGAGCTGGGTGTGAGGGAAGCAAGCACAGAGCAGCGGCGCTCCCAGCTTGGGGTGGCAGCACAGGGGATGGGGGTGAGCAGGGAGCGTGACGCTGGGAGGGTCAGGGGGCCCCCAAAAGCCACGGTGACAAGCGGCTCTGGGCAGGCTGCAAGCCCCCTGTGCTGCCAGGGGGTCATCCCCTCGGGCTGTGAGAGCGGCTGCCACGTCCTGGCCATGTCCCCGCGTCTTTATCTTGCTGGGACGGGTCTGGAGCTGAGCAGCCCAGCAGCGTCGGCGGTGAGGGCTCCATTCGCACCGGCCTTGCACAGATCAGGCTAAAACCCATCTGGAGCAGGAGCCCAGCAGGCAGCCTTGGTGCGTGGGGGCGAAGGCTCGGATGGAAAATCCAGCGTTTGTCAGTGTATTCCCCCAGCGGTGTCTGTCTAGACTGACTTCCTGTTGTCCAGTGGAAGCTGCCCCGTGCCTGCGGATGCTCACCCGTACGCGTGTGGGTGTGTGGAGCCCAGCATCTGCCTCTCCTGCCCCACCACCGGCCACCAGGCTCCCTGCTGAGGGTCACCCCTGGGTGCTGGGACTGGGCGGCTGGACTGGCCCTGCTGTCAGCAGCCTCAGGGTGGGCTCAATGCCAGTTTCCTGGCCATCCCATGCCAGCCCAAAGCTCTCTTGCACACACACCAACCCGTTTATTGTTGTGCCAGAAACCACAGCAGCGGCAAACACCGAGAGAGAGTGGGGGCAGAGGCTGCCCAAGACCCCGCTGCCAGGACAAGCCTCTCCCCCAAACACCGCCTGGGGAAGGGGTCCCCAGAGCCAGCTGGGCTAGAGCCAGCCGGCAGAGGTGAGCCTGATGCCTAGGAGAGGACCTGGGAGTGCTCCCTGAGATGGGGGTGGGGGTTACACAAAGCCTTGGGCAGGACTTGGTGGGCTGTAGTGGGTCCTCTCTGACTACGGGGCTGGAAGACCCAGACCTTGGGCCAGAGAGGGTCAGTCCAAGCTCTGTCCTGCCACAAAGTCTGGGCAGAAGCCCCCAGAGACCCCTCACTTCTGGATCTTTGCGGGATACCCCTTACAGTGGGAAGCTCTTACAGTGGCAAAGGGATATACTGGTGCCAGGAAAGCTCCTACCCACCCCATGAAGGGTTCTCCCTCTCTTGCCCTGCCCAGCATCTTACTGGGGCTCCTGCTCCCACTGTCAGCTTTATCTCCTCCGTGAGGACATCTCCATGGGCTCCCGTGGGTGCAGGGGGGACCGGGGTGCCTGTCCTCCCTCTTTCCAGCACCCGTGCTGTAGGTTCCCATGGGACAGTACTCTGCTGCCTGGGTAGGGGGAGTCTATGACGAAGAAGTTGGAGAGCAGACGTGATTATTGAGGTGCAGGGGGCCATATTCCCTCCCAAACCCCCCAGATGCCAAGCCCCGATCATAAGGGGGTTGCCCTGCGGGAAGGCTGGGGCGAGGGCTCATGCCTCGTGGTCACTGGTGCTCAGGTGGTCCTCGGTCAGCCCCGTCTCGTCGATGTTCTCCAGTGAGTCGGCGTGTTGCACGGAGAGCTCGGCCAAGCTGACACTGGGCAGCGTGTTCTGCTCCGGGTACACCCAGGGCTTGTACCCAGGGTCGTGCTTGCGTTTCCATTCTGGGTACTTCAGCCCAGCCTTGTAGATCTTCTTCATCGCCTGTGGGCAGAGTGAGTCCAGCCCGTCACGGTGCCCTGAGTCCCCGGTGGGGATGAAGCCACCCTGTGGGCACAGCTCCCAGCTCCCTCATTGCTTGCTTTTTGGGGGTGCTGGGAGGGGATGGAGGTCTGGCTCAGACCACACAGTCCCAGCAGTATTCCTGGTGCATTCCCTGCGAGCCCTGGGTCACCCCGCACCCGTCTTGCCCCTGCTCATCCCTCATGCCTGCGCATCCCACCGCCGGCCATGCACCCTGCTTACCTTCGGTGCCACAAACTGGGAGACACGGTTCACCACCCACTTTGGCAGCGACCCTGCAAAAGCCCAAAGCCCCACCACTCAGTCAATCTGTGCCAGCCCCAGAGGAGGCAGAGTGAGCCTACAGTACCCCGTGCCAGACTGATCCCCACCGGGGCTGATGGCACCTGCCCCACACTGTGCCCTGGGAGGGAACCTCCTTCTTCCCTGGGTTGTCCCCACTTCCCAGTGCCCTCTGGACCTCTGGGTGATGGAGAGCCGTGGTGGGTCAGCTCTGGGGGTGCAATGGGACCCGTCCCCAAGGAGGCATGCTGCACCCTCCCCCCCTGCTGACACTCACCACGAGGGTCCACCTGGGTGAGATAATAGAGGACACAGGCACCGTCACCGTTCGCCTTGATCAGGTAACCTGTCTGCAGGGACACGGCCCTCACAAAATCCTTCCGGGGTGGGTATTTCTGCAGAGAGATGTCATGCACCTCACAGCCGGTCCGAGCTGCTGCCCAGCCCTACCTGTGCCTGCTGGCCCATGGGGCCAGCACCCCTGCCAGGGCTGGGGCCGGCTAGGGGCTCACCGGGTGCTTGACGCTGTAGTTGATGATCATGTAGTCATTACCCAGGGGCAGCCAGGAGCGCAGGGTGACGAAATCCCGGTTCTTCAAAGGGCTCGGGCATTTCCCTGTGGACGGACCTTGTTACACCCCAACCCACGGCCGCACATCCATGCATGCAGCTGGGGGTCAGGAAGGAGGGCCCTGGGGGTCCCAGGGGCTGGGGGATGCTCACAGGAGTAGTATCCCACGTCAGCGTTAACGGTCAGGCGCCCTATGTCGTAGGTCTCGATCATGTTTGAGTCCCATTTCTTACGGTAATGAGTGTCATGCAGCACATCGTAGAGCGTCTCGGCAGGGACGTCCTTGCAGGAGATGCGAGTCTGTGGGGACGAGAGGAGTTGGGCAGGGGGGCAGCACCCATCCCCAGCGCACGGAGCTGTGCCCATCTGGGTACGAGGTCTTTAGGCTGTTCCCGTGTGTGGTGGCGTGGCCCCGTGTTGCTATAAAGCCACGTGCCCGTGTGCCATGGAGGATGCTCTGCACCTCCGTCAGGACAGGCCAGGCAGGGACACCGGCCCCACGGCCAGCAAAGGCAGGAGGGCAGCAGGGGCAGAAGGACCCTCTGCCCTCAAATGGAGCTGGCGGGTTGGCCAGGCTCTGGTGCCAGGGTACCCCAAACCCAGCCCTGTCCCCTCACCCCATGTTCCTGGATTTCAAGCAAAGGGATGCTCCTGCCCTGGCACGATGCTCTCGGCTGCAGGGTCCAGTCTGGGAGTGTTGGTGGGGCCCCGGCTGTAACTGGAGCCGTGGAGCTGCCCAACCGCGCCGGCGAATGCATTATTGATGAAGCCGGCTGCCCTGCTCCTCTCAGTGCTGGGGGGAAGGAGATGTCATATGCTCCTCGTTAGAAGCCTTGCATCTTTGATGAGGTGCTCAGCAGTGCCGTGTAATTGGAGATGGCCCTCTGAACATGGCAGGTCCCATCAATCTCAGGCAAGCTTTCCCCGATGGCCCGGGTGATGGTTTCTGCCCAACATGCTGGACTCGTGCCCAGGACAGGCTTGGAGATGTGCTGCATTCCCTGGGCCACCGTGAAGGAGAAAGTGGGAGCACCAAGCCCCCTCCTTCTGCTCCTCCTCCCCAGCCACCCCTCCCAGATAGGTCTGGAGGTGCTGATGCTGCAGGGTGAAGGATATCTCCAGAGGGAGGTGGACCTCACCGTCCTCCTGGAAGCTCTAGTCACCGCAGTGGGACCTTTGCAGCCTTGGAGTCACAAAATCCTCCATGAAATCCTGTCCACCACCCCTCTCCAGCCATGAATGAACAGAGGCTGTACAACGGCTGCACCAGGCTCATCCAGGTGATCAACTGGGACGAGGAAAGCACAGAGCCCAAACCCAGGCCATTCACAGTGAGTCCTGGTGCAAAAATATCCAAAGCTCCAACTGCTCAGGGACTCTCCAGGTTAAGCCTGCACCAATGGAAAAACTGGGGGCTCTTCTGACCCCCAAGCCCCAGGCTGTGCAGCTCAGCTCTCCTGCACAGACTGGGTGGGATCCTCCATCCCACGTTTCTGGGAGGGTCCCTGGGCAGTGCCAACCCCTGCACTGTACACGGGTCCTCTCCAGAGCAGGGAAAAGCTGCAGCAGGGAGGTATTACTCGCAATGAACCAGGCTGGGCCATGGTGCTCAAACCCCCATGAACCTGCCTGGGGTCCCCTCTCTGTGGGGCTTGGTGGTGACAGAGGGAGATATAACTGCATCCCCTCTGCTGGGCTGTGCCTGTTTGAGCTTGGCTGGACTTCGTGAGGTTCCTACCAGGCCATCTCTCTGGCCTGACCAGGTCACGCCAAGCCGCAGCCTCCTCTCCAGCACTTCAGATGCTCTCCGCAGTGCTGCCTGCTGAGAGGGAACTCCATCCCGCCATTCCAATAACGGGGAGAGACCCAGCAACTGGCCACCATCTGGACTCTGCACTGCTGACCACCATGCCATGAGCCTGTGGTGAGCTGGTTTTCCACCCACCTCATCAACTGCTTCTCCAGTCCAGGTCTCACCAACGTGGTGAAAAGGACACTACGGGAAACCCTGCCAAAGGCTTTACTGAAATCAAGGCAGAGGGCTTTCACCGTCCTGCCCGTGCCCACACAGCCCGTCCCCTCATTGCAGGAGGCAGTCAGGCTGGTCAAGAATGATCGACCCTTGATAGGTCCCTGTTGCTGCTACCACTGCCCTTGTCCCTCAGGACACGGCTTCCAGTAGGATGTTCTCCATCACCTTTCCAAGGATGGAGGTGATGCAGCAGTCCATAGTGCCCTGGAGCATCCTTAACCTTCTGTAAGATGGGTGTCACTCTTTAGTTATAAGCGACCTCCTGCAGTCACCAGGACTTTTCAAAGAGACATTGGCCAGATCCCTCAGCTCCCCCCAGTGCACCCTGCCTGATCCTGTGGATTTGTGCATGCCCAACTGGCTTAAGTGCTCCCTGATCCTACCCCAGAAGCTCTTCCCCAGATCATGGTGGCAAGGTGGCATGAATTGCAGCTACACCTCTGCAGAAAGCGCCGCTCCTCCTCCTCACCTTGGCCCTGAAGGACCTTCATCCATGGCAGCGTTGCAATCATTGTGTGCCCAGCTCCTCCCTGTGCCTCCCCAGCTGCCCACGCTGGTGTGCAGGCATCCAAGATGGGCTGATGGTTACTCTGTGCTCAGGAGAGCGGCGCAAGAGCCTCCTCCAGCGTCCTGTACCCCAGCTGCCTCCTCACCACCTCTCCACGCTTTCCCTGCTGTTCAGGTCGCAGTAACCCTTCCCTGACACTCCTAGATGAAAGGCTGGCTGTCTTGTAGGCAAGATGCTCTGTCCCTCCTTGCCTAGGTGAATCCCATCCATGCCCAGCAGTCCTGATGGTGGCCAGAAAAGCCAAAGCCCTCCCCGTGACACCAGCCGTGGGAACCAAGCATTGACCAGAGGATGCTCCCAGGCAGGGCTTACCCTCTAATGGGGCTCCCACCCGCCTTGCCCCCAGCACCCTGCAACCACTCTTGGTGGTCAGGGGTCACTTGGCAGCATCACTGGTGCCATGTAATAAGGTGTAACAACCTGAGGGATGGTTGAACCTCGGCAGTATCCCGGATCTGGCCTCTGGCAAACAACAAACCACCCGAGACAGCACATGGTGGGGTTTTAAACTCTCCGGGGTGCTCATCCAGTGCAGGAGGGGAGGTGATGTGCCCCAGGATCAGGATGGTGTGACCGGGGGAGAGGTTGCAGGGAGGCACCCTGCCAGCCTGTCTCATGCCCGGGGGCTCCCGGCAAGGCCATCTCCATAACGTAATCGATCCCAGGGTCTTCCCGCCTGTGTCTGCACCACGGGCAGCTGCAACGTGAGCCCACATGCCTGCATGCACGGCAGGACACCGCAGCGGGCATCCCGGCAGGTCGAGAGGCTAAAGCCACGGGGCAGGCGGCGAAAGCCCGCAGAGCATCTCGCCATCTGGGGAAGCACCTCTGGGGAGCCAACCCTGCCAGCCCCCGCATTCGGGGCAGAATCACCCCCAGGCAGGCTGGACCAGGGTGCTCTGCGCACCCCCAGGATGAGCCAGCACCCCAGGGACCCTTGGGAGCCGCTGGGCACGCAGCCTGGGGAGGGAAGGGCTGGCGATCCTGCAGCCGCCGGCGTCTGCTTACCTTGATTTTCTGCACGGTGCAGCTTTCCTCCTGGCCCTGACTCCACACCGTCACACCAGCCTTGTTATACCGACAGTGCCAGCCCTCCAGGCTCTCGCACTGATCCCTGAAGGAGCTGAAGTCGGAGTCATCTGGAATATAAACCATCTCCCCTCCTCTGGACATGGGGCTGAGCTGCCAGACCCAGGGTGCAGGCACCGGCTGCAGGCAGGCTCCTTCTGCCTCACCTCCTGGGAAACCTGGCTCTGCCCTTGAGCTCTGCCTTGCTGGGTGCCTGCTGCAGCTCACATCATCCTCCAAGCCCTGAGCCTGTGTCCCCGGAGAGGACAACAGCCGCCCAGGCACTCCGGGATGGGAAGAGACCTCCAGCCACCCCCGGCCACGCTGCGCCGCACAGAGCAGCGGTGAGGAAGGCTCCTTCCCTGCAGTTGCTATCGCAGCTGCTGGGAGCTCGGATGTCTTCTCCGGCTGGCTAACCAGGATCACATTTCTCTCCGGCTGGCTGTCAGCTCCTCTATTATTCAGCAGGTAGCAGCGCGCAGGTGGCTCGGCTTTCAGGGCAGAGCTGCCCCTGGCTCCTGGAGCCCCCCGGCCCCGCTGGCCCCGCTCTCCCCTCGCTGGCACAGGAACAATCTCTGTGCCTGACTTTGCAGCACCAGCGCGCTGGCGGGATCAGCTGATCGCCTTCCAGCAGCCCCGAGGAAGCCATGGGCTTCAGCATCGGCAGGATGTGGGCCAGCGCAGGTCCTGGGATAGGGTCGTGGTCCAGGGCACAGGACCTTGGCTGTCAAGGTGTCCTGGGTCTGCAGGGTGGGCTTCTGGCGTGGGAAAGGGAAAGAATTTGCAGGTGGGGAGGTGGCCCCTCACTGGGCTCGTGGGATCCTGATGACACTGGTATGAAGCCACCCCTGGGGGTCTCCAGCCCACTCTCCCGCTTGGAGCAGAAAGGCCACCAGCACAGGGCAAGGTCATCTGTGGCTTTACCCAGCTGTGTCTTAAAGGATGGACTTGCTACACCTCCCTGATGGCATGTCCCACAGCTGCACCACCTCCCCAGGAAACAAACAATTCCTACTGTCCAACCTGAAGCTGTAATTAATGTCGTTTGTTACATCTCCATTGTCCCTTGTTACAACTCATGCCCTACCAAGAGAGTGTGGCACTGTCACCTTTGCATCTGCCCTCCAGGTAGCTGTATGATGCCGATACATCCCAATCCACCCCTCTAGTTGCCTCAGGCCCCAGTCCTGCCAGCAGCATCTTCTGGACCCTCTCCAGCTTCTCCAAATCATCCCTGAACTGGGGGGCAAATCTGGGCACAGCATCCAGCTGGGGGTTTCCTGGTGCTGCGCAACCCAATCTCTCAGGCTGCTGACCACACTCCACCCCCTGTCACCCAGGATGCAGCTTGTCCCAGTCGTTCAGCCTCTTGTCCAGGACCTCGTCTGGGACCTTGTCCCAGGTCTTTTTCACTGGGACCCTGCTTATGCCCTCAGTCCCCAGGTTGGGTGAAACCTCCCAGGTTATCAGGCCCGTCTTGTTGATGTCCACAAGGTTTCTGTTGACCTGAATTTTGATTTTCTTGGAGGTCCACCTGGACTGAAGCTCTGTGATTTGTTGCACACCCATTCCCCTTCGTTTAGCCTCACCTGCGTGTCCCACAGCTGCACCACCTCCCCAGGAAAAAAATCATAATTCCTACTGTCCAACCTGAAGCTGCAATTAATGTCGTTTGTTACATCTCCGTTGCCCTTTGTTACAACTCATGCCCTACCAAGAGAGTGTGGCTCTGTCATCTTGCACCTGCAACACAAAGGTGTAATTGTCTTCTCATCTGACCCTCCGATGAGGATGGGTACTGACCCTGGGGCACCCCGTTTGAGACCAGTTGCCAGCTGGGCATCAAGGCCTAGGCAAAAACTCATGGAAGGGAGAACAGGGAGAAGGCTGGAGAGCTGCAGCAGCTCGTGAAGTCTTGCCTGGGGAGGAAGGCTGCCTGTAGCGGCCCATGCTGTCGCACGGTGGGCTGAGCTCCTCCATGCAGCATGGCTTGTCGTGGCGCTGTGATTTGGGTGCCATGGCCATGGACCACTCAGGCAGGGCTGCCAAGCGCCACGCTTGGTTAAAGAGCTGCCGCAGTGGGCAGGGAGTGGCAGATCCCAAACTGGGGACAATGCAGAGGAAAGACCTTGGAGTGGCCTTGGGGGGTGCGGAGCAGGGAGCAAGAAAACCTGGGTGGATTTATGGTCCAGAGCTGTCTAACTGTGTTGCTGTGCATCGGGGTGCACAGGAGCGTGCGTGTGTGAGCGTGTGCACACCGGAGTGTCCATGTGCAAGCCCGCGCGGTCACCCCAGCCTCTGCAAGAGCCAGACGCAGCCTGGGCACCCCACGCGTGAGCGCGCGGGAGAAGGAGGGACCTGAGCCCGGGGGGTTTGTGGCTCTAAAAAGTGCCCATGGGGTGAAGGGCAGGAGGACACAGCTCTCCTGGGGATGGAGGAGGTTGGACCAGCCGCGTGGGAAGGGGCAGATGGCCAGCCCGGTATCTCTGAAGCAGGAAGCAGCCCTGCCTGGCCACACTTGTCTCTGCGCCGGAGGGATGGGAGCACTTCTCTGTCAGTGGGTCAGGCTGGAATCTTGAACAGAAAATGCTTTCTCCTTTTCTGAAGCAGCCCTTGGGGTCATTGTTGAAGCTGGTCAACAGCACAGCCACCCGAAAGCTTGCTGGTCACCACCACGTCCCCTGTAAACTACCAGCTGAGATAGGTTTCCATGACCCATTTGCCCCAGGAGGCACCCTGTGTTGCCCTCCACTGGGTTTCCTGAGGGCAGAGCTGGGGCCAAAACTCATGGTGTGGGTGAGCAGGGAACCCCCACCCATCCATCCGTGCCCCTGCTCACCACGCCAGCCCCCGGGAATGAGCCTGGCAGCCTCCTCCCAGCCCCCTACCTGTGCTTTGCAATCCATGCCACCTGATTTTGCCACTATGGATGCTCTGAACCCCCCACCCCGCCTTTGCCTGAGGGAGGAGGTGCTGCCCCTTGCCCAGCTCCTTGTGAGATGGTGCCGGTGGTGAGACCCTGCACTGGGGACAAGGAGCAAATACAAAGCAACGCGTTATCGCAACCTTCCCCCTGTCACATCTTGTTTCACTTCTCTTTGCGAGCATTGAATATCAAACGTCCCGTGGCTGGAGCCGACTTGAGTTCCCGGCCAGGCAGGGGCTCTCTCAGGAGCAATGTGACACCATCTTGTGGGGTGTCCCTAAGGTATGACAGTCCCATCCTTCCCATCCGCCTCAGAGGGAGCGGCAGGAGCTCAGCGGCTGGGGAGGGAGGAAATAAGGGATGCTTCTCTGGAGGCATCAGAGCTGCCACACTAGCAAGACGGGTTCAAGTTATGTCAGGGCAGGTTTAGATTGGATATCAGGAAACGTTTTGTTCACTGAAAGGGTTATTAACCATTGGCACAGGCTGCCCAGGGAGGGGGGGGATTCCCCATCCCTGGAGGGGTTTCAGAAAAGGGTAGATGAGGTACTGAGGGACATGGTTTAGAAGGGGTTTTTGTCAGGGTAGGTTAATGGTTGGACCTGATGATCTTAAAGGTCCCTTCCAACCTCACCGATTCTATGATTCTAAGACTTGAGCCTGAGGAAGAAGGACTTCATGGGCTCCTTTTGCACCAGTATCTGTTAGCAGGGAGCTTCCTGGGCTCTGGGTGCATCCCCATTGCACGGTGCCTTCCAGGCCCCGCTGCCGGGGCTGGCTGAGCTGGCACCCTGGGGCTGGCGGTGTAACCCCTCTATCCTGCAGCATCCAGCACGTGGTGGTGGCTTGGCATAGCTGGTTGGGTTGGGCACTGGCTTTCATTAGCCATGGGACTCCAGCAGCTCGTGGTGGCTCCATGGCTGGCGTGCGGATACACTCCCTGGGCTGTCAGCATGGCTGTGCTCCATGTCTGTCTTCCCAAGTGAGAAATGCAGCATGAGGTGACACGATGGCTCTTCACAAGGTTGTCCCGTCTCTGGGCTGCTCTTCCAGGGTCCTGCCAAGACGAGTCCCTCTGCTGTGAGCTGGCAGGCTCCTGCTTTTGACCACATTCTGTCTCTGGATGGGCAGTGGGGAATGGCTTGGGAGACCATCACACCAGCAGCCCCTGGGATCCCTGTCTGGCTCGTGGCCACAACTTTGTGAGCAGGACCCTCTGGTGAGACCAGGGCATGGTGAGGAGGACCCAGCTCCCACCCTGGCTGTGTCCAAACAAGGGCTTTCTCGTCCCTTCCTCCTCTTTTTAGTCTCGAGGTCAAATTTCTAAACTCTCCAGGTGTCTTCACAGACTCTAGAGCCAGGATGTGGGAGTTAAAAGCTGGGAGCAGGGCTGCAGGGCTCTGTGTGTGGGTGTCCACAGCTCCATTAACAAGCTTGGATGCCTCAGCAAGATGAGCTCCAGCTGCTCCAGAGCTGGAGAAGAGCATCCAATCCCCTCTGCATCGACTGCTCCTGCTCTTCTGAGAATTGGCTTTGAAAGCCTTTGCAAATGGAAATGAAAAATGTTTTTTTTCTACAGAAAATGTTTGTGTTTTGGCTTAATGTGAACCGCAGCGGCAGCTCCCCTCAGATCCTCGTTCCACTAGGGTTTATCTCCCAGGGCATGAACCAGAGTGTTAGGAAGAAAACACAGAGATGGGATGAGAGTTTCCTGTCCCAGAGAAACCCAGCTGGAGCAGTTAGGAAGGGTTACAGCCAGCCACACAGCATTAGGAGACGCTGGCTGTGAGGTAAAGATCTTCCAGGATGGGAGTAGGAAGGTGTTAAGCCCCTGAAAGCCATCAGCTCATCAGCTCTGGCCAGGCTGCCTGCCCTTTGTGGGACACAGCGAGAAGCAGGAAAGCCAGAGGAAAGTGAGATCCTGACCCAGGAGCGGGGCAGTCATGAGACACTATCAGGCTGCAGGGACTCTTGGGGCCCTGGGAGAGCCCAGAGCCCCAGGCCTGCAGGGAATTCGGGATGCCAAGTGTGGTCCCAGAGTCCCAGGACTTCAGGGGCTACCCCAGAGCCCTGGGGCTGCAGAGACCCCTGGGACCCTCGGGAGACCCCAGAGCCCCAGTGACATCAGGGTCTTGGGGCTGTGGGGAGCCCTGGGGCCCTGATGGGACCCCAAAGGCCCAGAGCTGCAGGGACCCCAGGGTCCTGGTGAAACCCCAGAGCCCCACTGAGCGCCCAGAGGGCTGGTGGGACCCCTGGATGCCAAGTGTGGTCCCAGACTTCAGGGTCTGCCCCAGAGTCCCAGGGCTGCAGGGACCCACAGGGGGACCAAGTGACACCCCAGAGCCCTGGGGCTGCAGAGGCCCCTGGGATCCCGGGGAGACCCCAGAGCCCCAGAGCTGCGGGGACAGCAGGGTCCTGGGGAGAGCCCAGACCCCCAGTGAGAGCCCAGAGCCCTGGGGCTGGTGGGACCCTCGGATGCCGAGTGTGGTTCCAGAGTCCCAGGACTTGAGGGACTACCCCAGAGTCCAAGGCTGCGGGGACCCGCAGGGGACTGAGTGAGGTCCCAGAGCCCTGGGGCTGCAGAGACCCCTGGGGCCCTGATGAGACCCCAAAGCTCCAGATCTGCAGGGACACCGGGGGTCCCGGAGTGACCCAAGAGCCCCAGTGAGAGCCCAGAGGTCCAGGGTTGCCCCGGCGGCTCACAGGGACCCTGGTGAGACCCCAGAGTCCCAGGGATGCAGGGACACCAGGGGTCCCGGAGTGACCGGAGAGCATCGGGGCTGCAGAGACCCCCCCCAGCCATGTGCCCATTCAACCCAACCAAGTTAAAACCCGGCTGCAGCTCCCTCGGGCAGTGCCACGCCACCCCCCCGCAGCAGGACAATGTCCCCCCTGTGGGTGACATCCCCGGGCCAGGGCCACCGTGCCCGGGGACCCCTCTTCGGGCTGTGCCGCTCGCCCGGTGCAGCCCGGCGCTCGCCCACTGGGTGTCACGCGTGCTCCACGGACCGGGACACGCCAGCGGCAGGGAGAGGCCAGGGAAAGGGATAAGGCGAGGGACAAACAGAGGAGCGGGGCCGTGCCCAGGGAGGGGACAGCCACAGCTCCCCCCCAGCCGCAGAGGAGACGTGTCCCTCTTGCTCCCCACGGGTGCCACGGAGGTGGAGGTGGTGGCTGGGGCTGTTTCTGACCTGGGTCCCCCACCCTGGTGCCAGGCGGGCGCGGGATGCTCCCCGACATGCCCTCCCAAGGGAGCTTTGGCAGTGGCTTCACACCCCCCCCTTCCCTGTGCGTGGTGTCCCCACTGCTCTGAGCTCTTTTGTGGCACCCCAGGAACAGCCCGGTCTTGCCAGCTCAAAGCTGGGGGTGGTTTGCACCTCATCTTCAGCCTCTCGGGACACTCGGTGTTACTGGACCCAGCTAAAGCTCCCCCTGACCATGGGCATGCTGGGGCCAGGCTCCTTTCAGTGCCAAGGAGCCCAGGGAGGGGACCCCCCCCAAAAAAATTTTGCTGTTAAGCAGAGGATGGGATGAAGCCCCAGAAACATTCCTCCTCCTCCTTATTCCTGAGCTGCCATTGCATCCTTCCTGCTCTTGTCAGGGTCTGCACAGCCAAGCCCATGCACAGTGGCCTCCTCGGCCACCCCTATCCCCCCCAGAGAGGGGGACGGGGCAGGGACATCACTGGCACCCTGCACCTGGGGACCACCAGCTCCTGGATGCTTTAGCGCAGACCTTTTTCTGCCACTTTGGGAGCTTCTGGTGTCAAGGAAAAGTGTGTGTGTGTGGAATTGCTCCCCTCCAGGCCCCCTTGGAGGCTGGAACCCATCACAACCTGGGTCTCCAGCTCTGCTGTGTCCCTTCCTTGTCCCCAGTGCAGGGTCTCATCACTGGCACCATCTCGCAGGGAGCTGGGCAGGAGGCAGCACCATCTCCCTCGGGGAAAGGCGGGGAAGGGAGTTCAGAGCACGGCAAAATCTGGTGGCATCGATGGCAAAGCACTGGTGGGTCGGGGGGAAGCTGGTAGGCACCTTCCCAGAGGCTGGCACAGCGAGCAGGGGCATGGATGGATGGGTGGGGGTTCCCTGCTCACCCACACCATGAGTTTTGGCCCCAGCTCTGCCCTCAAGAAACCCAGTGGAGGGCAACGCATGGGGTGGGCACCCTGGGGTGCAGAGACTGAGGAGACAGGTCCCACAGCAGGTCTGCCCCACTGGCGATGGGGCAGAAGGTCCCTTGGGCGATGTGACTCCACACATCTCCTGGGTACCTGTGTACCTCCCTGCCACTCCTCAGTGCCCTCCTACCACTGGAGTGGTGCCAGGGCAGCGTCCTGCCCCATGATGGTGCTCCTCCAGCTGCCTGCACCCCATATATCCGTGTAACCCCTCTCCACAGGACGCTGCGCAGTGACACGTCTCTGCGGGACACACAGCACAGAAAGGGCAGCCCATGGCACGTGTGATGCGGAGTCACCTGGGGCAAGCGCCCGCATGGAGGCAGCCGTGGAGCCGCGACCTGCCCAGGGGATCCCGCTACACCTACGGACATCCAGCGGGTACCTGTGAGTCCTCCACCCAACTGGTGGCACAGAAGCTCTCACTGACAGGGAGAACACACCCCAGTGACGTATCTGGCCACGTGTGTCAGCCACGCACGTGTGGCCAGCCCAGCATCACATGTGTGGCACCACATGGAGCTGGTGTGACGCGCACCCCACGGCTCAGCCGTGCACCAGCCGGGGGCCCAGAGCAGCCCATGGGCGCTGGGCACCCACACCCCCGTGATGCACATGCACGTGTGTGCGCACATGGAGTGTTGCAGACATGCTCCACGTGCATCCAAACACCTGATGGCTGCTCCAGCTTGCATCTGGATGCTCCTCAAAGGCTTCACCTTAAGCTCCCCTCTCCCATCTCCATCACCCTCCTTGGTGCATCCTGCTCCCCACTCGCCTCCTGCCACTGTCCCTGGACTGTGGCCTCGTGTTCCCCCTTCCCCAGCTCCCCCACCACATTACGCTTCTCTTTTTAGCTTAACCTTTCTGCTCAGAGCTTCTCAGGTGGCAGCCAGCCTTGTGTCACCCCTGCCTTTTTTTTGCCCTGGAGCATCCATCTATCCCACTGGTACCCGCTGCCAGCCCCGGACCCTTCGCCAGCTCCCAGCTGCCCAAACCCCAGCTCTGCCCCATCGCCCTCTTCCCAGCCTGGCAGACGGGACTGTGGTTCCCTCAGCCCCACGGCTGCCAGGCCAGGGCTTGTTTGCACAGTGGCCCAGCCGGGCATCAGGATGATTTAAAAGGACTGTGAAAAATGTAGTTATTTTTCCCCCTTTCAGCTGCAAGTCAATACTGGGGGAAGGATGTTTAATTATCTTCGTCACCCTCCTAAATCTCTTTATGAGAGGGTTGGGCTGCAAATCTCCACATCGTTTCAAAGTTATTGGCTAGCGCGGCGCACAGCGGCACAGTAAATTAGCCCCTCGGATCAGACATGGGTGCCCCCCCCGGGGCTGCCCAAGCTGTGCACCACCGGCTCCCCTCACCCTGGGGCTGTGTCGGGGCGGGTGGCAGAAGAGAAGCCCCTTGCTAACTCGGGGGGTTAGGGCTGGTGTCCCCCCCAGGCCTGGTTGTCATGCCCTGGTACGTGCCCCATCCCTGGGGGGTGGCCGCAGCAGGCAATGCCAGAGGCTGGCAGCTCCTGCGGGGTGCAGGACTAGGCAGGATCCAGGGGACACGGGATGGCCAGGGCCACCCCCAGGGTGACCTCCTGCACCGTGAGGTCCATCCTTCTCCTTGTGGCACCGTATCCCCAGCACATCCTTGGTGCACCCCCTTCCAGATGCCCTCCCCAGCCCTGGGGACACCACTTAGAGCCAAGGCTGGGGTTATCAGCTGCCTGGCACCCCCATGGCTGGCAGGACCCTCCCTGGGGTGACCCAGTTTGACCTGGACTGGGATAGGGCTGAGGCATCCTCACATCGAAGACGCCGAGTCCACCCGGCTGCTCTGAGCCCCCCCAAAACCATCCCTCCGCCCGGCACCCCCTTGAAGACAGAGGGGAGAGCGGGTGGGTGTGCTGAGACCCAGCGCGGTGCCAGGGGCTGCTGCCACCCCCCGGGGCAGGAGGTACCTGCCCCATGGGCGCAGGGATGGGTGTTTCGGGGCAGGCGGCTGCGGGCCAGCGGAGACGCAGGATGGAGAGCGGACACCGTCGTGCTCCCCAGCCCTTCCTCTGCCAGGTTGGGGGACACAGAGAGCAGGGTCCACCCCCCCCCCGCCACCAGCAGCATCCCTGTCAGGCAGCACCCAGCACCCAGCATGCCCTAAGCCTCCCGTTCTCCTGCAAAGCCGGCCGAGCCAGGGCTGGGCTGGAGGCCTGAGATACGCCGGAACAAAATGCCACCTTTTCCTGATAATGCCTTTTATTGGACTAGGTGACACGCCGGCTTTAAGGGGATAGCAGGAGAATCCTCTCGGCTCATCCGTGGAAAGGATTTCCACAGCCCTCCCGGCGGCTTGTCACCGCTCGGCGGCGAGTCCCCGAAGAGTTATTACCTCCCGACGCAGGGCTCTGTCTGCCGGCAGCTGAACGGCCTCCCTGCTCCCTCTTTGCTGCTTAGAAAGATTACGCCGCCTTTCGAATAAGCTCCGTGGAGCGCCTCCGCCGCCGCATCAGACAGGGGCTAATCAGAAAATGAGCAGGGAAAGAAAAGTTTGTGGCAGGAAGTTATCTGCGGCGCGGGGGGCACGCTGCTGGGGCTGCTCCCGCGCCCCCCCGCAGCCCGCGCCACGGCTGCAGCAAAACTTCCCCGTGATTCCAGACATGAAACCGGCTCCAAAGGCACGGGATGAGGAAGTGGTGTGCACACACACACACACATGTGCGCTTGAGCATGTAGATACGGTGTGCGATGCACGCACACGCACACAGGCAAACACACGCCGCCTTGCACACACGTACATCCCCCCGCGCATCCGTGGCACAGAGGTTCCTGTACACGTGTGTGCACACGCACATGAAGGGCCATGGAGATGCTGGGGGGNTCCCTGCGTACACAGACACGTGATTCCGCGCTTGCACATGCACTCACACACCCACACGAACAGGCATGGACCCGCACACACCTGCACATGCGTGTTCCTACACACATGAACACATATGCGTATGTGCATACCCCCACACGTGGCCACATATGGGCACCTCGGGACCTCTCCCGTCCCCGGCTGAGCGGTGAGAGGGGGACAGATGCCCCACTGAGCCCACATTGTGCCACCGATGCCGTGCCCGCTTAGGACAGAGGTGCGTCCCACTCCTGCACTGGTGTGACCTTAGTCCCCATGCTGCCGTGCCACCCCAGGGACAGCCCCCAGGACACCCTTGGGTGGCCCATCCCGTCCTGTGCCACGGGGGTGGGCACAGGGGGTGGGGAGGGGGCAGGGAGCCGTGCTGGGAGCAGCCCCCGGGAGTGGTGTCCTGGGGGCAAGGCAAAGGCACTGTTTGTTTTGTTTAAGCCCAGGCATCACGGGGAGTCACAGGGCACTGAGCTAGAAAATAGCATTTCCAGAAACCGCCTCCTGACACAGGGGGACCTGGCCTTTGCAAACTTCATTAGTGCCACCAAGGCGCTGGCACGTCCCACCCGGGGGGCACAGGGGCGAGGATGGCAGGGACCCCTCCCCACCTCCCCCAGCACAGCCCCTCTGTGGGTCCCCCAGGCACATCCACGTCCCAGTGTGGGGACTCTCTGCGGGATGCCCTTGCCCCAGGCGTCTCAGCGCTGTGGCACAGCGGTGGTGGTTGCACCGAGGGTGGGGGGACACGGACCCTGTGCCCCCCAGGGCCGTTGCCCCCAGGGCTGTGGCCAGTGTGGGGTGGTACTGCCAGCCCCACTCAGCCACCGACACATTTTGAGGATGGCTGGTCCGGCTGTAGCAACAGTTGCTACGATTCCCTTTTCCCATTCCCTTTTCCAGACTCCAGCGACTTCCCATGGCAGCTCTGGCACTGCTGGGGATGTGTTTACAGGCAATTAAAGCTCATTAATTGCGCAGAAGCAACTGAGGCCCAGTGGCAATGTGTGGGGGTGAGTCCTGCAGGAAAGAGAGCCAGACCCGGCTGTGCCTGGCACATCCAGGGTGGCGGTGGGGTGGGGGGGCAAGCGGGAGGTCTGCACCCACCTGAGGTGGGATCCCGCAGCTGGGATGGGGGGACATGCGTGGGTATTGCGGTGGGTCTCCGTCACCCACTCAGCAGCCTCACGTGGATGTCCAAGCACTGCCCACATCAACCTCTGAGCCTCGGAAAGGGGGTCGAGCCCCCAGCTGCTGCGTCTCCTAGGGGGTACCAGCCCCATCTTCCCCCCCGGCAGCCTGGCGTTTTGCCGTGGGGATGAAATGAGCTTTGCTCTTGGCAAGTGGGAGCCGAGCGGGGGCTTGCTGGTCCTGCAGGATGCCAAACTGGGCACGGGCAGGAGTGTGTGGGATGCGGGGCTCAGCCTCACCCATGGCAGCATAAGTCATCCTGGCAGGATAAGTCCCAGACTCACAGCTCCTTCCAGTACGGCAAAGCACCCTCTCCATGAATCCCAGCTTCTGGTGACACCCACCCATCCAGGGGACAGCTCTTCCCCCCCAGGAATGATGCAGGACCTCCTGCCACAGCAGCACCTGGTCCTCCCAGGACTGCACCCAGCATCCCTCACGCGGCAGCCGGGCACATCCCGCATCCCGCATCCCGCACGTGTCTGAGCAGAGCTGGCGCGGGCAGGTGCCGAGCTGCTGCTCCCGAGCTGCCGCGCCTGGGAAAAACAATAGCATTTGGTAGCAGGGGGAGAAAAACCTTCTCCTGAAGGGATTGAAATGATGCTTTGATTGGGAACAGATGCGAGAGAAAAGGGGGGAGGCAGGTACCCGCGCGGTGCCGGCACGGGGCCAGCCGCCAGCCTGCTGGCTGCTCCTTGCTGCAGGGAAGGGAAGAAGCCCTGAAGGTGCCTTATGCCGGGTTTCCCACTGTCCTGCTGGCTCTGGGGATACCGGGACACCTGGGGACCTCCCCGGGTGCCAGTGCCAAGCACAGGAGTGAGTGGAGGATGCCTTGGAACATGGGATACCCCTGGCTGCCGGGTACAGGATGCTGGGTGCAGTCCTGGGAGGACCGGGTGCTGCTGTGGCAGGAGGTCCTGCATGATTCCTGGGGGGGAAGAGCTGTCCCCTGGATGGGTGGGTGTCACCAGAAGCTGGGATTCATGGAGAGGGTGCTTTGCCGTACTGGAAGGAGCTGTGAGTCTGGGACTTATCCTGCCAGGATGACTTATGCTGCCATGGGTGAGGCTGAGCCCCGCATCCCACACACTCCTGCCCGTGCCCAGTTTGGCATCCTGCAGGACCAGCAAGCCCCCGCTCGGCTCCCACTTGCCAAGAGCAAAGCTCATTTCATCCCCACGGCAAAACGCCAGGCTGCCGGGGGGGAAGATGGNCCTCCTTCTCCAGCATTGGCAGCGGGGCCCAGGAAGACGAGCCACAGCTCTGCCTGGCGGAGGCCAAGGGCACAGCTGAAAATAAAAGCTCATCGTGCTGCTGCTGAAATTCCGTGCCCCCTGTCCTCCTGCCTGCCCAGAGGCTGGGATGCGTGGGCCCGGGTCCCGGAGTGCTGGCGGAGATGCCTGGGGACGTGCTGCTGTCGGTGGAAGATGGAGAGCGTCTCGGCAGGGCATGATCCCGGCTCTCCCTCTGTTCCCCTCCAACTCTCCCGCTCCTCCATGGGGTCGTGGCCTCTCTCCCTGCCTGGCCGAGGCTGGTGTTGCGAGCGCCAGGGTGCAGGAGAGGTGTGGAGATGCCCAGTGCTGGGTCTGGGCTTGGATGGGCAAAGACAACCTGCATCCACCCGCCTTTGGATATCCCCACATTCCCCTGGAAGGACCCACAGAGGGTGATATTTGCCTCGGAGAAGGTTCAAGCCTTTTCCCTTTTACAAGCCAACTCCCAAGGCTGGGAGGTGGCCATTCCTTCATTCCCGGGGAAGGGATACAGCACGGTGGGAAGGGATGCAGAGTTCACACGGCTTCCCTGCTGCCCCACATCACCCCACTGCCCCAGCGTGCTCTGCCCCAGGGATGGGCAAGGCAGAGCCGACGTAGGGCTATGTAAGGCTGCTGGCTGACCCCCGGGACCCAGGCTGTGAGACGGCAGGAGTAGCCAGTGACAATTCCATGAGCCAGGGCATCTGGATGCCCAACACCCTGGGGGAAGTTGGGAAGGGCTCCATCCTTCCTCTCACCCCATCTCAGCACCGGAGGAAGATGTTTGGCCCCTTTTTAACCCTTTCTGTGGCACCGCTGCCTCTACCACATGATTGCCACTGGGCCGGGCCCCTGTGCCCCCCCATCATCCGCAGAAGATCCAGCGGGAGGCAATCGGCAGGCGCACGCTGCGGAGCGGCGCTTTTCTTCTCTAATCTTCTTATTTCATTTTAGCATTTACAATACACCCAGCCGGTAATCCTGACATCAAACACGCCACGCGCACTTTCAAGCTGCACCGACGTCAGGCTGCGCGGGCGCTGGCAGGAGCTGGCAGCTCCGACGTCTCGAGATAACGCACAGAAGAAAGACAAGGCAAGCTGCTCTGCCAGCGTGATGAGCAGGCACCGGGTGCTGTGTCCTCCAGAGCCCTTCCCCAGGGGCCACCCACGAGGTGTCCTCTCCGGGCTGCGGGGTCCCTCTCTTGGGGTGCCCTGGCCGCTGGACCCATGGGAGACGGCGTGGCTGAGCTGAGGTGGGTGTCTGTGCTCTTCAGGGCAGGTTTGCTCTCTAGGGAGAGGTTGGAGTCAAAGTCATCCAAGCTGGCAGCCCAGGGGAGAGGGGCAGAGCTGGGTGTCCCTACTGGTGGCCACCCACCTGCCTTCCTCCCCCTTGAGCTGCACGCATCACGATGCCAGAATATCCTGGATGCGCTTCCCAGCCTTCAACTTGCCTGAGCATCCTCAGCGCAGGAAGGACATGGACCTGTTGGAGTGGGGCCAGAGGAGGCCCCGGAGATGCTGGGGAGGCTGGAGCCCCTCTGCTGTGGGGACAGGCTGAGAGAGCTGGGGGGGGTCAGCCTGGGGAAGAGAAGGCTCTGGGGAGACCTTCCAGCCCCTTCCAGTCCCTCAAGGGGCTCCAGGAAAGCTGGGGAGGGACTCTGGAGCAGGGACGGGAGCCATGGGACAAGGAGGAACGGTTTTACACTGAAAGAGGGGAGATTGAGATGAGATATTGTGAAGAAATCCTTTGCTGTGAGGGGGGTGAGCCCCTGGCCCAGGCTGCCCAGAGAAGCTGTGGCTGCCCCATCCCTGGAGGGG
>VXBO01005789.1:75642-87203 GCA_013400135.1 Rhinoptilus africanus
CCCTGCATGTATGGTACCTCTGAGCCTGGCCAGCCTGCTTGGCACAGCATGGCATGGCACAGCGCTGCAGGGATGGCATCGCTGAACATGAGCAGCCTGCATGTTATGGCACAGCCTGGCACGGCATGGCACGGCATGGCACAACATGGCATGGCATGGCACAGCTCTGCATGTATGGTACCTCCGCGCCTGGCCAGCCTGCTTGGCACAGCACGGCATGGCACAGCATGGCACAACCCTGCACGTATGGTACTTCCGAGCCTGGCCAACCTGCTTGGCACAGCACGGCATGGCACAGCGCTGCAGGGATGGCATCGCTGAACATGATCAGCCTGCAAGTTATGGCACAGCCTGGCACGGCATGGCACAGCATGGCAAGGCATGGCACAACATGGCATGGCATGGCACAGCTCTGCATGTATGGTACCTCCGCGCCTGGCCAGCCTGCTTGGCACAGCACGGCACCACATGGGATGTCACAGCCCTGCAAGGATGTCACTGCTGGACATGGCCAGGCTGCACAGCACAGCGTGACACTGCAGGGATGGCATCACGGTGCTTGGGAAGCCTGCTTGGTGTGGCAGAGCATGGCACGGCACGGCACAGCACGTCTCTGCAGGGAAGGCACTGCAGAGCCCCGGCACCCGGCATAGCCCAGCCCTGGCGCAGCCTTAGCACCTTGGCTGGCCCAGCAGAGTGACCCTGCGCACCTTCTCCCCCTCTCCTCCAGGAGCTCCAGGAGCCAGGAGCTGCCTGCAGACAGGGTGTCTCTGACTGCTGGGTGCCACGCAGGAGGGTGCCCAGAGGTGGGATCTACCAAACCACCGTCCCAGGCCACCCGTGACCAGGAGAGCTGTGTCCCCATGCCCCACACGAGCACCCGCGACACCTGCTGCAGGACGTGTGGACACAGCCAAGTCTACTGGAAAACCACAAGGCTCTGGAGATGTCCTCTGGTGTGGTCACCACGGGAAGCCCAGCGCGGCCTGGAGATGGTGCCCACCACGTGTGGGGACCCACGCTGGGGGTTGTGCCCACCGCAGGGTGGCAAAGGAGTTCTGCCCAACCTGCCCAGCTCCCGCGCGGATGCTCGGTGATCCTACAGCTTCCAACAGGAGCCGCCTGCAGGGATTGTGTTTAAAGCGCCGGCTGATTGGGGTAATCATGGGAGCACAGAGTGCATTAGCTGTGAAGGTTTATAAAGGGAAATTAAAATAAAATTGGATGTGACAGAAAAGTACATGGAAAATTAGTATGAGAATATGAATATTTATGGCCGTGGGAGCACACACGGAGGAAGTATTCCTCTCTGCTCCCTGCCACCTTCCCGCCCCGGACCGGGGGCAGGTCCCGGGGGGCAGCCCCCCGCCATGGGACTGGGCACACCGTGGTGGGCACACGGCGCTCCCATCACCCCCAACCTGCCTTCGGGGGCACTTCGGGGATGACGGCGGCTGTGGCATCCTAATTGCATCCTCGCATCCCCGGGGGTGTCTGCAGCGTCCCAGTGCTGGTGGTGGCACTGGTGCAGGCGTGCTTTCAGTGCCGCGGTGCCACGATGGCACGGGGCCTGGCGCCGCTTGGGAGCGTGGCTGGTGGCAGGGAGGAGGGGGATTGGCACCGTGGGGCGCTGGCAGGCGTCGAGGCTGCTCAGGCAAGAATGAGGGCAGTAGGACAGGGCGCAGGCTGCCAGGATGGCAGGGCATCGCTCTCCTCCTGCCCGCTGGGGCTCTGCCCACCCGCCAGAGCTCCGGCAGGGTTTGCACTGGAATCCGGCACTGCTCGGCACTGGCAGCCTGACGAAGATGCCACCACCCTGCTGGGGACAACACGCTTCCCCTCCACTCCATCCGGAGCAGGGAGCTACCCGCAGCATCCCTGTCTGCCTGCCCGGACCCGGGGGCAGCCATCCCCCCGTCCCTTCCCGCTGTCACACTTAGAAGCCATTAAAATAATTGAATGCTTTAAATATTCAGCGCTCGGGCTTAAATATTCATCAGCGAGGTTATTCTGATTGCTAAACTGCATCAGCACAGGCTGGGAAATGGCTCCTCTCCACGGAGCTCCCCCCAAACCAGTGTGCGCAGCCCCGTGTGCCCCCACCCTCACGTGGGCAGGGACACACGTGTACACACGCATGTGCATGCAGAAACACACGTGTATGCACGCCCACGGCTCTGTGTGGACACATATATGCACGCACACACGGAGAAGGATGCGTGCAAACACTCCCAGAGCGGATGTGTGCGGGCACTGGGAGCAGTGGGGGGCACTGGGAGCACGTTTAGGTGCCTGGTTTGTGCCCCCCATCCAAGCTGTGCTCCCCAGAGATGAGGGATGCTCCCAGCCCAGCATCACTTTCAGCATTCCCATCACTACCCACCCTGACACCAGCAATCCAAATCCCACCCCAGCGCCACTCTGGGGTTGCCCCCAGCACCCCCATATCTGTGTCCCCCAGGCTCCTGGAATGGTCCAGGGCACCGCAGTGCTCGTCTCTGCCGAAAACACCGGAAATCTGCTGTGTGATGAGTAATATTTCTGGGTGGGGGTGCAAGACCTGGCAGCTGAGTATCCCTGAGCCGCCGCTTGTGTTTTTTATGTGTTTTCACACGGGGGAAAGGATAGATTAAGGACTGATTTGTAAAAAAATAATAGCAAGAGACTGTTTGAAGCTGAGAGCTCATTGCCTGTGATGGCATCGCTTTGAACCCCCCCTGCCCACCGCGACGGCTCCCCACCGGTACCCCAGACCTCGTGGTGCTGCCAAGCCCTGGCATGCTGGGGCCAAGCCATGGAGCTGTGCCTTGGAACATGAAAGGAGGCTTTGCTCTCATCTCCGCCGGGCTGATCCACCCAGCTGGGCCCATCACAGCCGCATCTTTAGTCTTCCTGCTGGATAATGCTCTCCCTCCAGCTGGCTCCCAGTAGGGACGCTCCCTGCCAGCCCTGCGGACAGGCGAGATGTGCCCCGTCTCGGACATAGCACCCTGCCCTTGGCTCTGACAAGCTGGTGATGCTCTAATTTACCTGCTGCTCTGTATTTTCTTGGCCCCCAAATGCTGACCAGGATAGCCTGAAGTGGGATGTGAAGAAGAGCATCAGTGGAGCATCCCCTGCGGAGTCGGGGGGCAAAGTGGGACCTGCTGGGAGCCCCAAGAGGGGTAAGAGCTCCACGCCGGGGCTCTCCAGCTCCTCTCGCCTTCTGCTGAGCTTGACAGCACTGTGGTATAATCTTCCATTAGGAGACAAAACATCATCGCTCGACGTCTTTGTTCCTGGAAGAGAGCAACTCGGCTAAAAGAAGAGCAAGAGGGGGAGAATCAAGACCTGATATAACCCATGGTGGGGAGCAACGGATGCCCTGAAAAGAGGAAAACGGCAGTGAAACCTCTGCCACCCTCCAGAGGCAGGGGAAACCAGAGCCAACACTCGCTTTTAAAAGGATTTTCCTTCTTCACTGAGATGCAGGAGCTTGTGGGGAGCCTGCACGTCCCCGGCCAGGGGGGTGATTTCTCCTCCTTCCCATCCGGAGTCTTCCAAAGGGCAAGACCTGAAGTTCAAGACCTGGTGGGAAGCGGGGAACCAGTCCGTGGCGTGAAGCCTTGGAGCCACCACCAGCCCCTCCAGCGAAGGTCTGCAGCCGCCCCCCCACCTTCCTGGGCGAAGCCAGCCAGCGGCCCTGCACCCACAGCCCTGGTGGCGGGTGTCACCGGGAGATAAAGAGCTTTGCCTCTCAGACGGGATGCGTTTTCTCCCCCAGCAGGCAGGGTACGACACGTGGGTGCTGGTGCCCAAGTGCCTTCCCCGCCCGCACATGGGTGCTGGCATGTGCAGGCACCCGGAGAGGTGGAAACGACCCCGGCAAAGCTCTGCAAACAGCACCGATAAAATTGTTCCTCAAAATACCGTAAAGCAGGCTTAGGTTTAAGCAATCTCGCTCCAAAGACGGCTCCCCGCATACATTTCGCAGGCTCGAGCGGCATCGTTAATCCCGAGGAATCATGTACTTTGCATCCGCATTTGCCATTCAGATGTGCGGGGCAGGAACAGGCTGCGCGTCCTGTGCTGGGGCTGGGGAGAAGGGGCTCGGTGCCCCCCTGCCGTGCCGGGGCTGCTGACACGCCGCCGGCCCCGGGGTGGCCACATCCTGCCCATGCCACGGACCCAAAATCAGAGCGGGAGCCGGGGCTGCCTGTCTCCTCCACGCGGCTGCCAAGCACTGGGAAGGAGTCGCTGGTTTATCTGTTACGATTTAATCAGCCCTATAATTAGATTAATTTGTTGATTTGATAGCAACCCATTTCTCGCTGTTAGATTTGTTTATGTGTGTTTTATGCTTCGTTTTGGCAAATAAAATAGGAACTGAGGAGGTGGGGAAGTCCTTCCGTGTGCCCGTGCTCTGCCCCTTAGAGAGTCTGTGCTGGAGATGCGCGTCCTGGGGCCCTGTCGGCTCCTGAGACATGGGGCAGGAATGGGCAGGAAGGGGCAGGAATGGGCAGGATGGGCAGGAATAGGCAGTTGTAGGGCTGCCACTGCAGGGGGAATAGTCTGCCATGGGGAAGGCACATCCCTACAGGGGCAGCTGGGGAGGATGGAGGTACGTGGGATGGTCCCCATGGCAGAAGGCACAGCATCCCCTGTGCTGGGCTTCGGAGACCGGCTGCAGAAGTGTCCCCTCTGCCCTGGGGTGTTTGTCAGACCCCGGTTCTACTCACCGAAGCACGTTGCCTTTTGGTTTGAGCTGACCTGGACCCGCTGCATCGTTTCCCCTGTGTCGGCAGAGCAGCTCCGGCCGGGCACATCCCAACCACCCCCCTGCATCCTTGAAGCCATCTCACCTTAAAGGAAAAAAAAAACACAAAAAAACAACCCAAAACTTGCTTGTTTGAGGAGGGAGTAGATGGGCTGGAGAGTGTGTTGCGAAACAGAGGATGCTCGTGCCCACTTGGCAAAGCAGGGGCAAGAGAAGGCTACGGAAAAGCTTTGTTGGCCCCTCCGGGTTCTGCTGCCGGCCCCCCTGGCCATGCAGTGTGGCATGGTGCCCACCGCTGCTGGGGACGGATGCGGATGGATGTGGCCCTCATGTCACCTTCAGCTATGGGCTATGAGCGGCCCCGAGCTGCTGCGTGCCCCACCTGCCCCCCACCAGGTCTTTCCATGAGGGAAGGAGCAGCTCCATGGGAGCAGGATGAGTCCCGACCCTCCTCCTCCTCCTCCTCCTCGCTGCTCTCTCCAGGCAGAAAACTGCTTGGCCATGGTAGCCCTTGCCACTGTGCTCAGGGCCACCTCGGTGGCAGGTCGTCCCTTCGTCTCGCTGCCAGCGAACATGGCATCGCCATTTGCCGGGCTGGCAACTGCCCCTCCCTGGTCACCATGGGGTGGGATTGAATTCCCGGGCCAAACAATTAAAATTAAAAATAATGATTTCGGAGAGGAGCGCAGCAGGCTGGGGGAAGGCAGGCAGGAGAAAGGAAGGCAGGAGAGACGTGGAGCGAGCGCGAAGGTTTGCTGGAGAAGCCAGAGCGAGGAGCTCTTTGATGGGCAGCTCCTTTGATCAGAGATCTGAATATAGCCCTCACGTTTCCCCCGTGTGAGCCCGCCGCCTAATTACCAAACGGCAGGGCCGCTTTGAGTCCTCGGCACGTTGCCGTAATAGATTTCACCACGTCCAGCCCGGAGAAGGACATCGATTCTCCCCACAGCCACAGACTCATGCTAAACATTGCATCCTATTGATTTTTTCTCACCCCCTTTCCCTTTTTCCTCTTTCTTTCTGTTTTTTTTTTTTTTTAAAGAATTTTCTTTATATTCATTAAATCATTAATCAGGGAGAAATCTACATTTTTATCATTTCTATGGCTGGAGAGGAAGAGAGGAAAGTTATATTGCCATAGAAACCGTTCCCTACCATTCTCAGCCTCCGAGCAGTCCCTCTTGTGCTGTCTCTTGTCAAAAGGCGTAATTGTTGCTCCTGATCTTCACTGCTCAATTAGCAGTGATGTCTCCCTTCAAGTTAATTGCTGGAGATGGGAGGAAGTAGGACAAATGTAACCTTTTAGATGAAAAGATCTCTCCCCCCGCCCCCCTCTCCCTGCCTTTCCTCGCCTGCGTGCACTCGAGGGCCCCTCTGCAGTGAGCTATGGGGGGGGAGGCAGGGCAGGAGTCGCGTGCTCCATCGTTCTGGCACAGCACCAGGCTGGGTACCCCTCCTCATCCTCCTCAGCCTTTTCTCCATGGCGGGACCCCTCTCTATCCCCCCGCCTTGTTTCCCTCTGCCTCTTTCAGCAGCATCACAGCCAGCTCAGCCTCTGCCCAGTCACTTCCATGCCACTGGTGTCACCCACCCCGGCATCTCTGGGGCTGGGGCAACCTTTGCGGGTGCTCTGGGCTCACGTTGCAGCAGAGCTAGGATGGCTCCTCCTGCACCACCAGCGCTGCTCGGTGGGTTCACAGCCATGGGGTGGCTGTTGGCCAGGACAGGGGGGCCCCCTGCATGTGCCCAGGACTAAAAACTGGTGGCAAAACCAGTTTGCCTCTCAGGTGGCCCAGAGAGGGGGTGGAGGCCCCATCCCTGGAGACATTCCAGGCCAGGCTGGATGAGGCTCTGAGCGACCTGATCTAGTTGAAGATGTCCCTGCTCCCTGCAGGGGGTTGGACTAGATGATCCTTAAAGGTCCCTTCCAACCCAACACATTTTATGATTCTGCGATGCTGTGATTCTGGGAAACAGGGCTGAGTGTGGAGGGTAAAGATGGGAAAACAAAGGAATGAGTCTTTCTTCCTGCAGAAATAAAGCGGAGAAGGGCAGTGCAGCTCGCAAACCCATTTGATAGGAGCAGTGACCCCAGGCAGGAGGAGAGCTCAGAGATGCTGCCTGGGCAGAGGGGGTTTTTCAGCCTCAAGGGAAGGCAGACAGGCCAGACTCCTCATCCTCCTCATCCTTTTCTCCATGGCGAGACACCCCTCTATCCCCCCGAAGAAGTGGAGAAGTGTGGCAGCTGCCTGTACTTTTGTAGTCTGAAGAAGAGCCCTTAAACAACGACTAGAGTGTTTGTAAGACACAAATCACCCCAACCAGGCACCAAGTGGAGGTCACAGACCCACGGGGTGCTGCCAAGTGTGTGCAGCAGCCCGGGCGGGCAGCGGCAGCGGTGGGGACAGGCAGGGACACAGTCCCAAGGGTCACCCCAAAGGGGAGACAAGGCAGCCTGACCAAAACAGTGGCACAGGGACCCTCTCCCTCAGGCATCAGCTAATGAAATAAATGAGCTCTTGAAGCTCAGGGCGGTGGTGAGGGCAACGTGAACAGCAACAGCAGCAGTAGATGGAGGGTGCAAGGGCATCCAAAGAGTTGTCTGGCAGCCAGGAGCTGGATGCAATAAAGAGGATGTCACCACCCACGGGGGACACTGGGGCACCCTTTCAACCCTGGAAGACCACTGAGAAGGTCCAAGGCAGATCCAGCTAGCAGAGGCTGACAGCAAGGAGAGAAGATACTGCCTTAGGACAGTCGTTTGACCCAGACCTGCTGTCCCCAGCTGACTATTTTGGGTAATAACCTAATAAGTGTGATATCCTCAGCCATCCTGAAGCACCCTCCCTCTGGGGTTTTCTTAATGGTGGTGGGATTATGACAGCTACATGCACCTTTGAGGGTTGTCCCCTCCTGCAGCAGTGACAGGGGAGAGGTGTCACCGATATCCTCAGGCACCCCTTTGCCTTCCTGCGACATCTCCCCTGTAAGGATGGCACTGCTCTGAGTTGACCTGGAGCAGGAAGAGCCCTCACATCCCACACTGCCTGTGCCTGAGCTGCCTCACAGGAGGTCCAAGCTAACCCAGGACAGCCAGGACAGAGGAGACTGGCTGGAAGGAGCCTCTTGTCCAACCTCTTTTTTAGAGTCACTCTGTCCCCAGTGCTAGATCCAGGCAGAACCACCACTAGAAACTGCCCAAGGATGCTCTAAGGAAGAGCTCATGTCACTTCCAGAAGGTCTGGAGCTCAGCTGAGAGTCCAGCCTCCTTCAGCCAGCCCAGGGCAGCAGGAGGCCAAGCAAAACCCCGCTCAGCATAACCAGCCCTCGTTAAAAGCAAAGCCTTGCTGTCGCTCAGCAAATCACTTGCAAGAGGACCCTGCGGAGAGGCAGAGGAGCACGCTGTTCATCCCTGCTCCTGCTCGTGGGTTTGCAGGCAGTGGAGCCGGCTTGTTAATATTTGGGTAGACCTGTTGGACAGCAGAAAGGTTGGGAGCGAGGTGTGACGGTGGTGAGGCCAGAAGACATTGTGAAGCAAGGGGAGCCCTCCCCTTGAGATGATGGGAAGGGACATGGGTACCGCTGCTCACACCTTGAGCAGGGGCAGGAGATGCTCGCCAGCCCACAAAGCGATGGTCCCGACCAGCGGTGGCCTTGGTCCCTCTGGCTGATCTTCTTCTTCACTGTTCTGCCGAGTCAGACAGTAATTACTTTCATCTCAGGGAGTGGGGATTGGGGGAGCCAATCTCATAAAGCCAGAACTAGGTTACTCTCCTAGCTCTTGTCGCTTCCAAGACGTATTGCTGAGCAGATCTACCCTCAGAACCTCCTCTTTGGCAATCTCCACCTTACTGGCCCAAGGCCACCGTGTCTCTGCCTGGATGCCTCTGGACCAAGCTCCTACTGCTCCAGTGGCACGTGCCCTGGCTCCTCTCGGTCTTGGTTTGCAGATTCATGAGAAGGACCCACCCCACCACTGTGCGTCAGTCCTGGGGCCACCTTGCAAACGCTGCCCAGCCCACGTGTGCACCTTCTAATGCTCCTTCTGTAATGCTGGAGATGCTCTGGAAAGTCATTAAGGCAGAGAAAAAATAGCCACGTGAGGCTGAAAAGAGGCATTTTGGGGGCTGAGCGCACGGAGGAATCACTCGAGGATGCTTCCCTGTGTGGAGGAGCACTTCCCTGGCCTCTGCTCCGGAAGGCACGGAGGAGCAATTGGAGGCTGGGGCTCAGCTCCCACTTCCCTTCCGCTGGATGCAAACAAGCCCTTAACATTTAAGCAAGTGCCTCTGCTTGTGGAGCCACGCGGGGTGCCGAGTACGCTCTTCAGCGCACCTTGTGACTCAACGCCCTCTGCGAGAAGGTCGGGGAGGAGGACGGCGGGGAGGAGGGCACCCAAAGACACCCGGCGGCTCCTCTCCCAGCGGCAGAGGTAAGGGTGCCTGTCACCCTGCCGCCCGGGCCCCACGGCCGTCCCCTTGGCTCTGCCGCTCCTGCCTTGGCTGCAATTAAAGCTCGCCCCCGAACGCTGCATTAATGTCAGGTTTGCATCTAATTTACCCAGCGCCAGGTAAGGAGGGGCCGGCAGGCTTGGAGAAGGATCACACGTGGCAGCTTTTAATAGAAACCCGCCCGCCTGTCACTGGCTTCTCATCATTCCTCTTGAAACATTTGCTAATTACCAACAAGCTGGTGTTCGCGTTTCGGGTGTGACGTTCCCCTCTGCAGCTCGTCTCCCCCTCCTCCTGGTCCGCACCCAAGCCAGCAGCAGTGCCTGGGGGGCTTCGGGGAAGGTGGGACTTGCAGGGTGGGCTCCGGAAGGGCTATTTCCTTCTGGTGATGGACCCGGGGGTGTGTGGAAAATGGCTCCCTCCGTTTGCTCTCTCCTCCCAGGCACATCCCTTCCCATTTTCAGGGAAGGATGGTTCCTCTGGAAGTGTCTGGAGGGCTAAACCTGATGAGTTGGGGCTTTAGGATCACACCAGCCACCCATTCCCACCCTACTGATGCTCTGCTGGACCAGGACACCACTGCCACCAGTCCTGCCTGGGCAAGACGTGCACCCCTGCACGAGGGTCAGCCTGTCCCACGCATTGAGCCTTCGGAGCCTTGCCATGGTTTGTGCCCGAGGTCCCGGGGACATCACGGCTTGAATGGTGGCACTTGTCAACAGCTCTCATCTCACGGCTGTTTCCTGGGAACATGCCACCTTTTCCTCCCCTGCTCTGGAGGGCTGGGAGATGATGAGCATGGTGGGGCAGGGGTGGGATGGAGACCCACTGCCAGCGATGCTTGGTGGGGACCAAGAGACCCTGTCCTCAGGGGCTCTGGTCCCGTGGGATATCTCCTTCGCCACTCGCTCTGTGTTTGGGACCCCTCCTGGGGCAGAGTGAGCCAAGGGGCTGAGGGGAGGCATCAGGCGGGGGAAGACGGGGCTGGGAAAGGGGCTGGAGGCTTGTTTGAGCGGGGGTCCCAGGGAGGTGCAATCTGCACAGCCTCCTGCCCCTCTCTTACCCCAAGCACCAGGTCTCACACGCTGCCCCATGGGGGCCGCCCACCCCTTGTGTCAAGTTTGCCGTGGCAGCGTCAGCTCAGGCATCGCCTCCTGGCATGCAGAGCCTGGAGAGGGGCTGCAGAGAGGGGGGCTATTTGCTGAGCCCAGTTCCACCATTCCAAGTGCAGGGATGCCACTCGGGACACCCCGCCAAGCTGGGGTCATCTTCACCCCCAAGGGCTCCTCCTGGAGCCAGCCCTGGCAGGTCCCTGCTTCCCAGCATGTCCCAGCTGCCTGCAGAGCCCTGGGTTTCTTCATCAGGTTACTTCCCGTGGGGTCTCCGGTGGCTCAGAAATGCTCCTTTTACCCCACTACAATCTGCTTCCCTCCTCTCCCCCGGCACCGAGGATGATGATGGGGTGGGAGAAGCGTGGGGGACCTATACGGGAGACACCCCCCCCCCAGCTTTAACTCGCTCGCCTCCGGAATGTGGAGTCTGCCACGGTGTTGGCGGTTGGAAAGGGGCCAAGGCAGGTGCCTGGCTGGGCAGGGGGGAGCCCACCCGGCATGGGGAGAGGCACCCCAAAACACCCAGCTCCCCGGGGGCTGGCTGGCTCTTGCTGCCCCCCGGGTGAGTGACAGCTCCCAGCCCCCCCAGCCCACCTCCCCCCTTGTCAATCCGCTGGGGAATTATTTATCCTGACAATAGCAATTGTCTGCACGGGCCCTTCCCCCTCCCCAGCACCTACCCCAACAAAGGAAATCATCCTGATATGAAAGGGAAAATTAAATTACCCCAATAAAGACTTAGTGCTGCTTTAATGACATCACCAGACTCAGGCGCTAATTAGCTGAGTACAAAGGAAGCTAAATGTGAAAACGTGAATTTTTGTTCCCTTTTCTCCTGTCGTAGAGTCTCGAGAGTGGGAGTCTTGGCAGGCACGGCAGGAGGAGATGCTCCCGCCCGGCCAGCCGGCTGCGGGCGCATGCCAGGCTCTGGCAGCAGGGGGAAGAGCTCCCTAAGGTTTTGGGAGAAGCCTATAGCAGCTGAGGCCCCTTTGGATCCAGCCAGGGATCCCTGGGGTGCCAACACTTCAGTCCTGGCCATTGCAGTCTGGCGCTTCGCCTTGGGTGTGCGGCTGCACGCTGGGCTCCTCTTGCCCAGATCATGCATCCTCACACCTCACGTGGCGTAGTGCACTGCACCGCTCACACCTCCCGCAGTGAGTGTGCACTGCATCCACNCTCCACGACCCCTGGCCAGGGGAGCGCGTCCCTGAGCGATGTCCCTGTGTGACCCCCAGGACAGTG